>KN716541.1:24044-54306 GCA_000816705.1 Dictyocaulus viviparus
TAAAATATTACATGAAGACTATAATAACGATCAATGAAGAACATACATAACAAGATTCATAAGGATGAGATTATTCAATCAGTTAAGAATTATTAATCAGATACAAGCTGTGAGAATGGTATATGAAGATTAAAGGAGTACATCATGACTATTGTATGAGAGTTGTAATAAAATAGTGACAACAAATTCAATAGTGAATGAGAAAGGAGATCGATAATGAGTAAAGAGTATGGATAACACGCTTACTGTACCTGCTTATATAGGGAGGGGGCGGAGACTAGAGACATGTAAACATGGTATGTCAGTACCCTAGGCTAAGCACAACGTCAAAACAACTATGACATTTATGAAATTAGGACAATTGCGTATGATTATTAAGAGAAAACAACAATATAATTACAGGATTCGTATTTTCTTTTTATATAATTCAAATGATAAGGTAGAGATTACTCGTGAGAGTATTCTCTACAGAGGTCAAGAATCAATTTATAGGTTGTGATCACTTGAGTACTGTAGCAACTCCAATGTTGATTACTGATGTTGTTCGAAACTATTTTGTGACTCATTCATTTTGTCAACAATGCAGCTTAAAATCCATCTTATGAGATGTACATGTCGATCAATATTCTTGTCATATGTATAAACAGTTTCAATGAAAATTCAATAGATTTGACCTATTCTTTTGCTATGAAACAATGTTGATCTTCTTATAAAGTATGAATTATAGAAAATCCTCGAAATGTACTTTCTACAAACGGTTTCTCTATGATCGATATGAAGTACGATGATCAATTCACCATTAAAGTATATGATCTTGGAGGACATGAACGAATTCGTGATATTTGGACGAATTACTACGCTGAGGTAAAATTATACGAAAATTCATGTTTTATGCTATGTAGCTCACTAAGTAGTTCTCATCTATGAGTTAATCGTTGAGTTTAAACGATAAGAATCGTTCAATATATCAATTGAGTCCTTCCTTGACAGCTTATGGATTACTTCGTTAGATTCAGTATTTCTAGTATTTGATATGAGTAAGGAATAAGATAAGAAACCTTTCAAAACTCGCTAAGTAATGAGGACGTGTTTCAAAATTCTCATGGATACATTGAAATTTATGTTCAGTAATTATTGAGGTACATGGAATAATGTACGTTGTGGATCTATCAAATGAGGAACGTCTCGAAGAGAATTATGAAACATTAAAAAAGGTATGTAAGCTAAAGCGATATGAGGTGAAAAGAATAGTTACGGGCATTCTTGTCATATTTGATGGCCTAAAATGAGAGCTTCCAGCTTCAACAGCATCAAGGTACTTCAAGAAAACCGTTCTTAATTGTTCTAAATAAGCGAAAGCCCACAGAATTGGACGATTTTGACTTCACGATGAATGTGAGTACATGAGGAAGTCATGCTTTTTACCATAAAGTAAAAAAATGTGGTGTAAACCGAATGAATCATTTTGGAAATACAATGTTACTCTTTTGTTTTTGACGTTTTCAATTCAAGAACTTGTCAGAAAACTTGTTCGATGTTGAGGAAAATAGCTCCAAGAGAATCCGGCAATTAGTAGTAATTCGAGGGTTGAAAAAATTTTCAATAGTTCCCATTCTGTTTCTTCTGATGGAGAAGGAAATTTTTGACCTCTTTATTAGCACGAATTATGATTTAATGTGATCTACAACGCACTAAATAATTTCGAAATAGCGGAGTAACAAGGGCATAAAAACGAGTCAAGTCGACTACAGATTGATAACATCTAGAATGAATGATTGTTTCGGCCGTTTAGAGTTAAACTGAGTGATTATTTGAGCTGTTTAGAGCTCATGAAAGAGGCGAATGAGTCAACCAGACCGGAAAAAGTCTTGTGTTGGTCATTTGAGCGCTTACTTTATAGTGATCACGCTCATACTGTTAAAAATATTTATTTAGGCTAACTTAAACGCTATAGGTCTACAATACGAGCAAATGATATTCGTCACTCATGTAAATGAGTACAAAGGAGAGGTAATGTATTATTTATGTGGTTGTTGATTATGATTAATAGTTTATTGGTTTTTTAAGGTCGTATTTTATATCATCATTGTCTTTGCTATTCCTATAAAATTTCAATACATTGGAACAATTGAATTTCAGCTTGATAAAGCTAAATACCCGCCACCCCCGGTATCAAAAAGACCACGACGTAGCGCCAACCCGTTGCTGACGCAGTTTTGCGTATTTATAGATAAGGTACGTAGGTCATAATCGAGTAACAAAAAAAAAGCGTTGCACTTTACTAGTACGTTTTGTAGATATATAGGAACTTCTCAAACAATGAGGATATCTCGTGAATCGAAATGATGAGTAGGGATATTGGATGGTAAATGTTTCACATCTAAAGCAAACCCATTTATGTAGATCATAAATTTTTCACATATTGCGAATGTCTCTATAAGCTTTTACAACCTTAATAAAGCAAAATTGTTTGGTGTCACACGTAATAATATATAATACAGCTCTATAAAGTGAATATCATTCTTGCATTGTCATATCATTTATCAGTTATTTTGATCAATCACTCCCTGTCTTCAATATACTTCATGGCTTGTTCAATGTATGGTGTGATTATTTAGTTTTATAAAATATCAGGAGACGTATAACATGGGAATGAGAAGTGCTATAAAAACTATAAGCTGCAGATATAATGCAGATGATCATCGTGTAGATCATCCTGAGTACAAATCATCCAGAAGATGATTCGTGCAAAAATTTTTAAACAGATAATCACTGTCAAGACAAATTACAGACGCGTTACTACTTTCGTTACATGTTCAATCCAGAAGTGCGTTTTACATAACGGGTTTCGAAGAAACATTTTTATGCTGGCAGCTAACATTCTGCGTATATTTCTTTTCATCACTAAGACAATTGCCCTTTCAGATAATAGAGCACTATGTTTATCTGTCAGAAGGAGTTCGTTCTGCAGAAATAGCGTTGAAAACACGTCAACAATCAGAGCGCGACGAACGACGTCTACGTTTGATGCGTCAAGAAGAGGATATCAGAAGCAACGAAGTCGCTCAACTAGAAGGGTAAGGAGTTTCAATGCAAATGATTTTTATATGGAATGCTAAGAAAGAGGAAAGTCTTGCTATTGTGTATTCAACACGGAAGCACTTTAATCACTGTGAAATTCAAATTATTGATTATTGTTCCAAGGAGTACGAAGAGTGGTGAAAGGAGTGCTTGTAATTTGTACATGGTCGCCGTTGATTACGGTCTCATGGGCTTCCTGTTGTAATAATGAGCACATACATCTTAAAACCACAAATAAAACGGCAGAGGGGGAAGTCCAACTAATATCATTAGCTACTGCTAAGTAACAGTTCTGATTAACATTGATGTACCACAAAGATAAATAAGTTACATATGAGTTTCACCACTCCAACTTCGCAACGCCGTGCATAAAACGCGCTTCAACTTTTTACGCGTTCCTCTAACTGAACTGTTTGCATTTATTGTCAACCAATTATTTAACGAATATTCATAAGTTTTCTTAAAATTAGGACTGTTATTGATTGATTATACAGTATTCTCTTATTGTGTAGAAGATATACTTCTCATAATGGAAATGTTCGTTGTGAGACGGTAATGGAGCTTGCAACACAAATGCCACACGGAGAAACACAAACCACTACACCAGTTGAACTGGAATCAAGACAGAAAACTATGAAATGCTCTCCGTCACCAAAACTTGACAATCATTCACCGGTAAGTTTAGAAATCGAAGTAATACGTAATTATGAAGTTTGTTAGGCAAGATCATCATCATGTCCTCCGAAATGAAGGATGTTTATTACTTTCACTGTCTCCTTATGAAAAGATCCAACGTACCATGTTTTCAGTACTACTAGTACTAGTACCATGCAAGAGCACGTTTATATGTAGGGTACTGCGACCAATTACCTTAGAAACATTCATTTAACTGGAACTTATTGCCAATATATTGTATTGTTTGCGTTATTATTGTATTATTGTTATTTCACGTTGATCATATTATTGTTGTATTATAGTCTTTGTTATTACATTATCTTTATTTGTTGTATTGGTCAAATTACCTTAGTTTGAGGCAAAATCACCCAATTTTGAGGTAAATCACCTGTTTACCGATCCTGAACCAACACAACCAAATTTTCCCTTAAGGAATAATAGTATAGTGGAGTGTATCATAGAGAAACATTCTCAGCCAAGATGTTAAGCAATAAGTTAGTCTCCAGGTAATCAACGAATGCATGATCGAACTAACCAGACTACAGTATCATTGGTAATAAAAATACTCATTTGAAGGATTCAAGTTAGAATAGAAGCACTGCGATGTAGTGCTAATCACAATACACTACCCATTGATACGAGTATGCCCGCAGGCAAATTCTAAGTAGATGGTGAGTCGGCTCCACATTAATTTAGAAACGAAAGCAGCATTGAGTTGACAGTGATCTAGTCACTTCAAGCGATTGTAGAGACCATTTTCATTCTAACATCACGATAACATCAAGACAACGACAGACAGCAATTTTTAATGATGACATCGATTACGTCAATGCTCATCTCTATCATAAATTTACTATGTTATATATTCACCTTCTATTTTCTAGGTGGAAAGTCTCACTTGGTCGCCATCTCCGAATCACTTGTCTACTCCCAACCCGCCAATCGCCAAGCCACTACCACCACCAAGAAGGACTTGGACAAAAGTAACCCCCCTACAGGGTGAGACGATAAATATGACATTTTGTTTGATTAGCACACATGAGGTAACTTCACTCCATATGCATTACTTACATTATAATAAGACATGGAACATCGAGAACAAGCAGTAAGGGATACATACCACTTTCCCAACAATCGTCCGTAATTCTGATTTGAGATTTTTTGGCGTATAACTAACCAGAATCAACTATAAGCATTTCTTTGCTCTTTTCAGATGCTCAACAATCACTGCCAGTTCTGCATGACGTTGATATTTTTACGACTAAACAATCTTCAGTAGACACCCCATACGACTTAGGTGAATCATGTCTTACCCGATAGCGAGACTTCCCCCATAACTATATTGTGCGAACATGCCATTTTGTTAAAACTCAGTTATATATTGTGCTCTTTTCCCTCGTTAAGATATCTTACAAAAGTGAAATTTACATTTCGTTTCAGGTCAAGAGAAACACAAAGCGCGAATGCGTCGAATACAAGAAGGATTTAGGAAAAGAGTACACAACGCCCAATTGTAACAGCAATAACTATATCTTCCACTTCGGGTATATTACTGTCTCAAAAATGAAACTAAATAAATTTGTACTATCATTTCACTAAAAGCATACTACAACTTTATCATTAACAGTCAACGATTGGATATAGTCAATATTCAGTCGAAAAGTCCGAAGCCCATATCATCGTCGGATTCCTCTTTAGGTTCCTCCTTCTTCTTAGTTTCTGCCGCTGGTGCACTCTCAGCAGCAGGTGCAGCAGGTGCAGCACCAGTTGCGGAGGATGGTGGAGCTCCACCCGAACCGGCACCAGATGCTACGGAAGTGATGAGGCTCTGAAAACCGAATTATGCTGCGATAATAGAAAACAAGTATTAAAACATGTAGGAAATGTATCGAACATAGGAAGAAATACAACTAACATAATAAGAAGTACGGTGTAAAAATCGCTCATCATATACCCCACCAATACGTGAATTTATACCAATGAGATAAGAAAGGATAAGCTTTGGACTGACCAATTCCTCGTGGCCGTGGTTGAACGCGAAGTTAGTCTATAGAGTGACTTGACTTGACCACTCTCTCACCAAGAGGTGCTAGTTATCCTACCCAGATTTCTTTGGTATCAATTTACCGACCCCGGAGAACGGATTTGATAGTCCTGGAACCTCCACCACTGGTGCCCCACGTGTACTTTATATGTAGTCAAAAACCACTAGTGCTATGGTAATGAACCCAAATCCCCAGTTTCGTTTTGACAAAAAGTCGAATCTCACACACCTTCAGATCCACTCCTTCGACTGCCTTTGCAAAAAGTCCAGGCCAAAAAGGCTCAAAATCAACATTAGCTGCCTTTAGTAGCGTCGCGATCTTGTCTCCAGTAATAGCGACCTCGTCATCTTGAAG
The DNA here is from genome assembly GCA_000816705.1 of Dictyocaulus viviparus. NCBI lineage: Eukaryota > Metazoa > Nematoda > Chromadorea > Rhabditida > Metastrongylidae > Dictyocaulus > Dictyocaulus viviparus. The sequence continues at coordinate 30,200 of KN716541.1, forward strand.
AATAAGAGCGGCATAAACACAAGCCATTTCTTGGTTAAGAGCCATCTTGAATGCAAGTTGCAAAATGCCTTAGCTCCGAAGAGGACAAGCGCTCAAGGACTAAAACTGATAGTTTTATTATAGGACAACAGAATCACACACCGATATAAAGTATCTTTCATAGGTATGTACAATGTTCACAACCCTATAAATTGGCAGTAAAAAACATAGTGCTTGAACGTCTTTGTTGAAAAACACAAAATCAACAATGGCAGCTCACGCCACCAGAATGCAAGCGCCTCCAGCTTTTTTGATTTTGTTTTCGGCCTCATGGGAGAAGAACTTAGCTTTAACGATGAGAGGTTGCTTTGGTAGTACTCCTTTCCCAAGAACCTGCAAAAATTATCAGAAATATTGCTATGAACAACATGAAACATCTAAACAATAGTTTTTCTTGTAATATGAGGAGAAAGAAAAGAAAAATTCGAAAACAAAACGATCTTATTTGTAAATTGAAAAACGAAAAGATGTAAAATTACATCCGTGTAACGTTTTAGAATAGTCAATAAGCGTTCCATTCAAATTCCGTTCCGTTCAATTAAATTCAATTAGTTCTATTCATGTTTCTACCTAAGTATAATCAAGTTTTGAACAATTGTTTATTGAATCAATTCGCACTTTGACGAATGCAGCAACGACCTAATCCTATGATGCTTATGGTAAAACAACATCTGTTTACAAAATACCCTCCGTTCAATAGTTCCGCTCTAAGTAAAAGTTACACTCTGCCGAAAGCAGTGAGGAAAATTTGAAAATATAAAATGAACTCAACAGGGTAAACAACACTGCAATAGCTTGTATATTTTACTTTTTTAGGTTGTTTACAAAAATATAAACTGAATTACATATTCATGTGATGCTTGGTTGTTTCGAGTCCAGAGGATGATACTGTTCGACGTGATAAAAAACAGCACCGAAGGTGACCCGAATATCCAATGGACATCATCTACCTTCCAATATATACACTGCTATCAAACAACAGATAGTAGTGCCAAGAGGGAAGGGTAAATAATATGGAAACATTGCAAGCAACCAAACCTTAAAATATCCAGCTTTGACACAATCGATAACCGGGGCCTTAGAAGGTGTAGCTTGCTCCTTGATTTATCGGGAACCATTGACCAAACCGGTCAACATTACGGTCGGACAATAGTAATGATTTTTGTTAAGATGGAACACTCGCATACCAACCTAAACACAAGTAACTGAAATCCCAATTCAGTCATTAAATGTAACTAATAATGACTCAACACTGAACAGAAGATTTCTCAAACATGGAAACTAACCTTTCCAAAAAGACCAGGATGGAATTTGTCTCGATTGATTCTGTGGTGATGTTGGCCACCAGCTTTACCGCGACCTCCAGGATGTTTCCGATGCTTTCCGATCCTGCCATGCCCATGAGATACGTGACCTCGTAGCTTTCGAGTTTTTCTTTTAGCGTGTGCCATCTCTAAAAATATGTGTACACTATTCAACGTATCAAACAACCGAAGATCTTTGCTTGGAAAATGTAAGAACTAATTCTGTGCAAGTTAACAGGAAATGCCGATTAAGAAAATATACGAGACAACCATAGTGTTGAATATAGGTGAAAACCACTCCTTTTCGCCTCATATTGGTTTACTTGGCAACATGGTAAAGCAGAAACAAATTTACTGTATTAGTAAAACACCACTCGGACAAATCCTAGAAGACGGGAAACACTTGGGACTATGAATGAGTTGATTCAATATTCGTGCAGAGACGCAGGAAAGTCTTGACTGCATAGCACCCCGTAGAACGTATAAACGTATGATAAATTGTACCATTGACTTCGTGGTAACCCATCATCCATTCGTCCTTTGAAATACTTTTCTTTATGGGACTATCGTAAATTTAAATTTATGAGTACAGAAGTATTTCGTATAGTTTGTACAGTGCATTATATTGTACTTGTCTTCATAAGAGGAATGGTTTCTATGATTTCAAGGAAAGCGAGTATAAAATGGGCTGGAATTTTTTATTTTTGTAAGCAAATCCAACATGTGGCTTATTTCGTAAGTGTTCTCAGCTAGTTGGGATTTTCGTCATATCTATTTATTTTACTAAAAGAAATTTTCGACATTCTTCTTTGCCGAGGAAGCGATATAAATTTATGAACATTGTCGTATTCTAATAATCTAGTAGCTATTTTCCTGTTATTTCTTATAGTCTTGTCGGGTTGGATATGACGCTCATTCGAGTTGATCTCGTTTTCTGAAAACCTTATTAGTTTACTGAATCAGTTTTAGTTCGTGACAAATACTGCTTTAGTCATGACAGCGAATCTGCAGAAATTACTTGGCAAACTTGGTTCTCTTGGTGTTGGCCTCGCTATAGCTGGTGGTGTTGCTCAATCGGCGCTCTATAATGGTGAGAATCAGAAATTTTTCTAAAGTATGGCCTTTTTGAAATTCAGTTCATTTTAGTATGATAAAAATCTGGACGGAAGTGAAACGCTTACAAACTCATAAATTCATGGTTTACTATTGTTCAATCTTTTACGGCTGGCTTTCAGTGGATGGTGGCCAAAGAGCAGTAATTTTTGATCGCTTCGCTGGTGTTAAAGACCAGGTCATTGGCGAGGGCACTCATTTTCTTGTTCCTTGGGTTCAAAAGCCTATCTTATTCGATATTCGCTCAACGCCTAGAGTTATATCGACTATTACAGGTAGTAAAGGTAAGAAAATCTTTTCAACCATAAGATGATTTTTACACAATAGTTTAGTCTTTAGTCGTTTCAAAAAGTAATATTCATATTTGTCCGAAATTGCGGTTTTTTGTTCTTTCAAATGATGTGGTTAAATATTACTTTTTAATCATTACTTAAAATATCCGGGTTTCGTATTCGTCAGCAGTTTAACAAATATCTAGATTTTTTACTACATATCTAGCTCACGTATTCGTAAAAATCTCGAATTTTCATTTTTCTTAGGAAGTATAAGACACTTTTAAGTAATAAGTAAATTATAGTAGTCTTCTATATTTGATTAGTAGTTACCAAGAACTTAATTTTGTACTCGCTCAGATCTCCAAAATGTATCAATAACACTTCGCATACTACATCGACCAGATCCGACAAAGCTGCCTAATATTTATTTGAATATCGGGCTGGACTACGCAGAGAGGGTTTTGCCGTCGATTACTAATGAAGTTCTAAAAGCTGTTGTTGTAAGTACCTAACGCTAATTGATTATAATACAGAGCTAGGACGAAGATGAGAATAGTAATACAGATCAATTTGAATGTTGAGCACTTTTCCAACTATATTTGTATGCATATTATATGTGTACATGCTCACGTACATATGCATATACATACGTACACGTATTTATTATATATATATATATATATATACACGTTAGGTCTTCTATGACAACAATTTCTAACATGTAAACATATGTTTATTTGGCTCATCTTAGAATATTTTTATAGCTTGGTGATTGATTACATATTAACGTAGCAAATTAACTAAAAAACGATTTATTCTTATTAGTCATAAGTCTCAAGTGATAGTGTATCCTTGGCTCTTGATGAGAGCCATCCATGTCGCTGTATTTTACCGAATTTCAGCAAGGAAAAGATTTTACAGTAGCTTGTTGAAATTTATTGAAAGTGTTTTGTGAAGGTACGATTTCTGATAAGGCATACAGAAGAAGGTTTGAAAAATTTTGAACAAGTGATTTCCACCTTTCTGATAAACCACGTTCAGGGCGACAATGTCTGATCGAATACGATATTGTTAAGATCATGTTGGAGCAAGATCCTTGGTTTGCAAATATTTAAGATGGATTTCACATGTCGTCACATGCATATGTGTTTGCCCGAGACAGAATCGAACCATTTTTGAACCGGATTATGACTGGATATTAAAAGTAGAATACTTACGAAAACATTGTAAGGAAAACTTTTATGAAAGATTATGATGTAGTTCGCACATTCATAAGCACGCAAAAGCACGCAGATATTTTTATACCGACGTGCGTACAGAAGATATGTGAATATGCACTACTAAAGAATCGGCCTTATTCACTGTATAGACGTTAACACTATAAATTGGTATGTCTGACTATAAACTATACTTATTACATTGTTTTCTCTTCATGAAGCCTGTATAAAGGAGACTCGATGAACACAAAACGCAAAGAGAATTGAGATGAGATGGGAATTTGAGACTTTTATCGTTAACACTGAAATGCGCAATACGGAAGTTTTTGAGGTATGGAAATTAGGTCATAACTATGTAGTGAAAACAACTCAAGGAGCACAATAAAAAGCAATTCGAGGAAAGTTTTAAATGTAAGCATGTTTAGGTCGTGAAACAAGTAGTCAGGCTGGTTTTTTATAAATCAGTTTTAAATAAGGTCGAAAAATGAAGTGAATGAAGTACTGTCCAGGCTTTTTCAAGAAAGACGGTGACTTTACTATCCGTGTCACTCAAACAAGTTAAATGTCCAGAAAAGTTGATGTAGAAATGACAACCAAAGTGTGTCACAACACTATCAGCAGCCTATTAGATAAACACATGTTTTTGCATCAACTTCGAAAAACTAAACTAGTTTTTAATAGTATGGCATTGATATAATCGCATAGATCTAAAGTAATGGTTTAGGCTCAGTTTGATGCTCATGAGATGATCACACAGCGTGAGACTGTTTCACAACGTGTTTCACTGGCCTTGTCTCAACGTGCGTCACAATTCGGACTTCTTTTAGATGACATTTCTATTGTAGGCTTTTTTTTAATCGTAATTTTTTCCAGGCAACTTACTTATTTCTTTTTAGACTCATCTTTCTTTTGGACGTGAGTTCACAGAGGCCGTAGAAATGAAGCAAGTGGCTCAACAGGAAGCAGAGAAGGCTCGTTATCTTGTTGAAAAGGCTGAGCAGATGAAAATCGCAGCCATCACAACAGCAGAAGGAGATGCACAAGCTGCTAAATTATTGAGCAAGGTTTTTATCAGTAGTTTTTGGTTGCTGACTCACTATTGCGAGGCGAATTTACAACTCTCTATCTAAATCATAGGCATTTGCTGACGCTGGGGATGCTTTAGTCGAGCTCCGAAAAATTGAGGCCGCAGAAGAAATTGCAGAGCGTATGTCTAAATCCAAAAATGTCACTTATCTTCCTGGAAACCAAAATATTTTATTGAATGTGTCAACCTAGAAAACATCATTCGGTTAATTCATATTGTTGTGGATAAGTCATTGTGCATTTTTTGTCATACTTTGAAAATATTTGTTACGCTTACTTCATCGTTTACTGTTTCCATGTTATTGTACTTTTTAATGAGAACGTGGACGTTCCTATAGGAATTTAAGGTTACGTGTTATTGTTTATGACTGTTTACAGGTCTTAGAATAAATTTTATTCTAGAGCTAGTAGAATTTTTAATTTCTGGTGGTGAATTTCCATATGGATTCTTACATTTTTATCCAACGAGCAGATCATTAAATTTTTAACACAACATGCTGTGGTTGGAAAATTTTTCTGATCATTTGGTCTATGTCTATTTGGCTGCCATGTGTGATGGTTAAAGTTATGAGTATGTAAGAGTTGAGATACTAACACTTGATTCTCATGTTATTGTACCCTTGTCTTTCAGATATAATAGACTAGGCTCACTCAGTAATTTTGTTGCTTGTTAAGGATTAAATATGACTGCAATGCGTTGTCGGTTTTATGAGAACCATTTTCCTGATGTTGAAGAGACTGTAGTGGTAAATGTGCGACAAATAGCAGACATGGGTGCGTATGTTACCCTTTCGGAGTATAACGGTAAAGGTATGTTTATATGTTTGGCTTTTTCATAAAACTGACAAATATTGATTCTAAGTATATTTTAGTATATTTTTTCAATCTTCACGCGTATATATGATATGTGATACTGGTTTTTTCAGAAGGCATGATTCTGCTATCTGAGTTATCTCGGAGACGAATCCGATCTGTGAATAAGTTAATACGAGTAGGGCGCAGTGAGTGTGTTGTTGTTATAAGAGTTGACAAAGATAAAGGTATGTAAACTCACTATTTCTGAAGATGTTTGGAAACAGGGACTCAAGTATTGAAGGATATATTGACTTATCAAAAAGACGAGTATATTCTAAGGATTTGTTACTTTGTGAGGAGCGGTTTGCGAAGGCAAAAGCCATCAACAGGTTTGCAAACACGTTAAGTATTAGATGATTTGAGATCTAGTTGTTTGTTTTCTTAAAAGAATTAAAGGGTATTCGTATTTTTCTTCTTGCATTGCTAGTCATAGTGTTGGTTTCTATTCTTGAATGTATTCAAGTACTTTTAGCATTTTGCGGCATGTCGCTGAACAAATTGGTTATGATAAAGATGAACAATTGGAAGTTAGTTCCGCCTTTCTTTTTTGATACTTCTTTTGATTGCAAGCTGGTATTCTGATAAGTATGATCTTAAAGGATTTGTACATGAAAACTGCTTGGCACTTTGACAGAAAAGAAAAGAAAAAAGCTGCTGCCTACGATGTGTTCAAACAAGCTATTTCGTCAGTTTCTTTCTTTTCGTCCTAGAATTTCATTTAATAATTTTCTATTTGTTTTTATTTTTACAGAGATCCTCATGTACTCGATGAATGTGACATTTCAGCCGACGTTAGGGAGGCACTACTAGAGGATATTAGGAAGAAACTAACCCCTCAAGCAGTCAAAGTAATAATTTTTACGGCTTCTTATACATAGCTTTATTAAAGACAAGCGTTATGCTTGTGAGATGTATTTTTTGATTCCTTGAGTTCGAGTAACGTTGAAAGCGGTGGCGAGAAAGATAAAAAAATCATCACTTCAGTGAAAGGTATAAAATTTATCGTATTAAATAAATGGAAAGCCATGCACTCGAAGTAATAATAGAATAACTAGCGGTGAGGGAAAGAGGGTATAATCTTGGAATTTAGAGTTGGTTCTCTGTAGTTGTAAAAAAGTTGGATCTGTAGTTTCAGGACAGGTCTTTTCATGGTTATAATCAGTGTACTTACTAAATTTTATATTGACTATCGAATGCTCTTATAGATCCGTGCAGATATCGAAGTATCATGTTTTTCGTATGATGGTATAGATGCGATCAAGGAATCTTTAATAGCTGGGAAAAATTGTTCCACAGATAGTATGCCTATCAAGGTTTATTGATTTTTCATTATTATATGCTACTACTTTCGTCTTTCGTAATGTAATAGAAATTACATGTACTGTGGGTTTCTTCAACAGTTATTGTTACAACTTGCTTTAAAATTGTCCACAATTTAAATCGTTAACTTTTAAAATCATGCGAAAGTAGTCACGTAACGTGTAGCCATGGAATCGATTAAATATATATTTAATTAAAATCAAGAGTGGTTATGATTTGCTGGAGCTTTTGGATTGCTGGAGCTTTTTGGAATCAAGTTTCATGAATTATGAATGATGGCAAGTTTAATTGTTTGTAAGCCAATGATTTAATTCCCTAGATCAATCTCATAGCAGCTCCTCATTTCGTGGTAACTACCCAGACGCTCAATCGTGAATACGGACTGACTGCAGTTAATGCAGCTTTGAACGTTGTTAAGGAAACCATAGAGAAATATGGCGGGAAATTTTCCATAAAAGAGGAAGTAAGCGCTCAGATATATGCTCTAGATGTAGCTATATTTTCATTTGACACTTCTAGGTTCGTGTCGTCACTGATGTGGATGACAATGATATTAAAAAGAAATTAGAATTAGCTCAACTCGAGGAAGAGGAAGGTTCTGATGAAGAAGATGAGGGCGAGAGTGGAAATGAAGATGATGTGAGTAGAATAATATGTTTCGTGTCGTTTTGATTAGAATTTTTTGGTGCTTTATGGGCCTGTTTACTATTCCAATATTTTTTTCGCTTCAGTTTTAGCAGCATGTGAAAATGTGCAAACATAATGAATCAAATCTTTTTTTTAAATCATGGTTCAACGGGAAACTTTATTCCTTTGATGAGCGTTGACGTTATCAACAAACTTCTAAGACTATTTTAAGTGAAATATTTCATTCGTTATTAGTTCAGGAAACAACGTATTGGCATAGTTGTCTTTTATCTTTGTCTTATTTCGATGTCGGCTCATCAGACCAAACACGTTACTCAGCTAGTGCTAATAACATGTTTTCTGAAACTAAGTGAAGTACTGAGTGATAACACAACGATGACCTTGGCGGCACACGAGACTGGACATTTGACAGATGCAATTTCGAGTATTATCTGAGGTTCCAGGTGTTGTGATTGATTCAGTGTTGTGGGTAGACATATACAAATATGAAGTTATAACCTATCATATTTAGCCAGAAAATAAATAAGTCACTATGAAATGTCATGGTGAATCTATTATACGATATACTGTTAATATCGAAATGTTTCAGCAACCAATCTCCCTAATCATGCGATTTGAGGGGCTACGGCATCATTCATTCAATAACTAAATATATTTTTTGAAACAACCACTTTCTATCATCTGGTCATTGTTATTGATGCATTTGCAAAACATCATATCTCTTATTTGGTCGTTAAAATTATCATGAAATTTTTGCTCATGTTGTCTTATAATTGACCAAAGAAATAGATGTGACTGCAACTCGAAATTTCCAAGCTTGAGAATTCCAAACAAGTGGCCGCAATTACTATCACAATATTGTCGCTTAATATCTCTTGCAGTTAGTATTTCTGCTTAGTATTCTTTGACTTCAAAAGTTATCGTTTGACTTTTACGTCTTTTCTTGGCGTTCTGTGAGCAGCTTTTATTTTTCGGTGCAGTTTTATTGAAAATTTTCAGGACGGATTAGTTGCGCCTAAAGGCTTAGACCAGCAAATGGATGCTGAGGAAGCAAGTCGCGAAGCAAAAAAGAAGGAGAGAAAGGCAAACAATGAAGAGAAGGAAACGAATGATGCGGGCGATAGTTCTGACAATAGCGAGTGAAATCGCTTTCACATTTCTGTTATCTTTTTTCTCTTACCTATTATTATTTAACACATTATTACTGTTTTTCCTGCTACATTTCAGTGAGATTTGTTTATCGCTGATTTTGACAGATAAGAATGTGATTATGATTCCTTTTGTTTAATAGCGGTTGATATTATATTTGAAGGTATTATGATCAGATTAAGAGTTTAGTATCCAATAATAGATGTTAAAAGACTAGGCTGAACTTTTTCTGAAATCTGATCCCTCATTGAAAGGATTGATTGTAATTTTTTGTTGTCAGGTATTTCTAAGAAATATATTTTGAGTTTGAATGCGTTGCCTATGATGTTGCTTCAATGGTTGTGTCAGTGTTTTCTTATTCTTAGGATTAGGTTTTCGACAAGGATTTTTACACCAATTGCATTAAAATTTTTATTCGTATTGATGTCAGTTGTTTTTCTGGAAAAATTTTGATTAGCAAGATCATTTTTGCAAGAGAAAAGAGGCAGAAAAATTGTCGTATACGGTGGCCATGGCATGCGCTACATAATGTTTAGGAACCCTGAGGATATGTTACCTGTGTCTTTTATAAGTGCATAGATTTGTCAGCACATTTTAGATTATAAGCGTAAAATTTCATATGCAGAAGCTTCAAAAAAGATGAAATGGCTTGTGTGAGTTCATACAGTGGACATCATTTTTAAGATTTTGAGATATTTTCTGAGAAACACTCGTTGCAACCATTAATATGTTTTTGAAGTCGTAATCACCAACAACGAAGAGGAGAAACGTCGTGAAAGAGTAGTAGGTTTCTATATTAAGAAATGGAAAATGCCGGATTGCAGAGGGAACGGTGGAAGAATCCATTAGAATGCATGTTTAGTCTGAGTTATGAGCACATCAACGTAACCAATAGGGACATGTTTTTTGCTCTCATAAGATATATTAAGAATATTTGGAAAAGTAAGTCACTTTTGATCAGCACAAGTAGAGAATGTCTTACTGGGAAGTTCTGTCGGTTTTTGGAATAAAACAATATATAAGCATCGTCTGACCATGGACCAAATTTATTATAGAGTATGATTACCATTATTATTAGTAGCTTCAGGCATAGATATAGTACGACGTCATCATACTGGCTGTAACGTATAGATACCAGCCGTCAAAAGCCGTTTGATATAGCAGAAATGTGCTGTGCTTGAAGCAAGAGATCGTGGATGTGTTGGCGTATCCCACATACTGCTTGGAAACAACATTATTATCATCAACAACATAATATCGAAATGAATCAAACATTGACGAAAAGGAAATTTCATCGTTTGATGAAACTGAAATCGTTGATATAAGCACCTAGAAATGCAAATTTTGCAGCTTCTCCAGTACACTTCTGTGGTGCAGGTCATTGTAGATCAAAAAAATTGGACACACTCCTTTGAAGGTTTGAAGAAAAGTTTGTTGATTTCCAGTGCAATATTATTGAGGTGAATTAGAGCTTTCCATTCCTCAGTTTGACCCAGTTTTTAAAAGTGCTTTTCATGAATAAGTAATTCGTCAAGATCGACTAGTTCGTAACCTTGACATTTTTTATCCAATATTTTGTTTTCTTTTGCTCAAGAATAACATGAAATCAATATATTTATTGAGTATAGGATAATGTTTTGATGGGATAGCCTAAACAGGTTGAAATTATAATGCAACTCAGTTGACCGACGTTGACTCATCTCCGTGATTCTACTTAGGAAATCCACAACTCATTGTACATAAATCTAGTTGTTCACCTCTAAAATCTTCACCTTTCACCTTTCAAATGTGCTTTCCATACAAAGTAAGAACTTCCACCCAATTTCATATTGCTATCGTATAGTGTTATTTTTTAAAATTTATGTTACTCATTCATTTATTTACTTATGTATATATACATTTGCGAAAAAAGAACATAAGACAGCTACGTAGAGTACTTTGAAAAGTGCTCAAAAGAGAAATATATTAGGTACTTCAGATTGCTAAGAGAAAAAGCTACCTGATAGCCTCAGAAAACATTGTTCTGCGGTGACGTATAGGATAAGCTAAGCTTCAGCGGTGATTAATACCAGTGGAATGCGTCTAGGCATGCGTCTTCAACGTAATATCGTTGGGATGATTAAGTGCGATCGTGCTCTATAGAATGAATTATAGCTAGCGTTTCATTTCTTACAAAGTCGGCGATGCTTATCTTTCCAGCTTTCTTCAATAGCAAATTATTAACAACAGAGATATTACATGTTTGTTATGCCTGGGAGCAAACACGAACCACCGTTTACTACACAACAGTAAAGTACCTTCTACTACTGCGCTATGCTTCTCTGCTTGTAAAGAAGATTGTGATGTACTTGAATATATTCTAGAAATGGTGACAAATAGTTCTTAGGATATTTTTTATACACTCTCATAATTACCAATGTTTCTCATAGTGCAAATGATTCAGTGATGACGATTAGATTACGTAAAAAAAACATTGGATTTTACGAGGCTTTTTGACAATCTGTTTTCATTGGATCGCACAAAGAACCTGTTTAAGACGTGTAGTTATCAAGATCCCAAATCATACTAAGGATTACCACTAAAATAACTTCTATTGGTTGTGCTTCACACTTTGTAGTACTACCAATTTGATTCTTTCAATCTTACCTCCCTATTTCCGCAGCATCTTTTCCTCATTCTATCACTCTTCTACTCCACCTTGATCTATTCATCTGCCTGTATATATTTTTGAACTGCTGAAATCTTCGTTCCAGCTCTTTCATTGGTATCCAGGCCGCTGATGTAAATGTAAATCTATGTGATCTCTGTAACGTGACATTTGACTTTCCACGTTTACTTGAACAACAAGTGTTTAGTTTAACCAATGAAGCAGAAGAGTTCAGAGGAAACGAGTACAATTCTTTTATTTCTATTGAATCGTTATGCTTAAAATGTTAAGCATGAAGTATAAATCAATTATAATTTGTTCATTAAATTTAAAACTGGTATTTATTTGAGACGAACGGTCAAAGGCAGTTCTCCTACTAGACGCAATTGACAGACGACAAAAAAGTCGCTCGTAAACTTCAAACAGGACATTAACATTGGTGGTATCTACGCCATTTTTTTAATATCCTGATGAATAAAGAAACAAAAACCGAACTCGTTCTGAGCTATTCATCTTCCAAATTCTTTTTTTTTCTCCCTCTCTTTCTCTCATTCTATGACTTTTAGCAACAATACTTCGTTTTTTTTTTCTAAGAAATTGTAGGCTTTTTCAATGTCGTACGTTGATGAGTATTGACGATAATAATGAATGCAATGAGGTTCATCAGTATTAAATGAGGTTCAGGGATGACGAAGAGGAAAAAAACTAGTCTAACCTCAATAGAAGTTATTCGTATTATAGAAAAATCATTAAGCTTATCTACTTATACAACGTTTCATGGACTTATATATGTTCGTTATACTCGTTTCCATGTCAAAACAAAAAATTAAAAAAAGTGGAAAAATGACAAATGCAGAATTTTGCAGCCTTGCAGAGCATATCAAAGTGAAGAATAGAATGATATGATAATGATAAACTCTCATGATGAATTCGTCACAATCTAGAAATTAACTATGGGAAATATATGGAAGCTTCTTGAAAGTGATTATAGTTCATAACTCATCTACGTGAAACTCAGTGTCGTTGAGTGATAGTAATCAACTCAAGAAAATGTTGTTTTCTATGTATACAATTTTCAGCTTCTTCTATTGTTTTTAAGATGGAAGTTTTTTCTTTTTTCGAATTGCTTACGTCACACATCTAGTTTGGTGTGAAAATTTTGTAGCCGATGACTTCCTGGCTTCATGAACATCCGTTTTTTATGGTTAAGCTATTTATTTTTCGGTTTCTTATGATAAATCGTATAACTCTAGAAAATATTGATCCGGTACTAATTCTTTTTCTAGGACGAGTAAGACGTTTAAGATGACGAAGGTGTTAGATTGATTGGTTTGTTCCTCAAAATGGGAATTAGAAATAAAAGCCAATATCCGATATGAATTCATTGAGGACCAGGAGGAGGTCATAAATATAAGGCTTTGGAAGTGATCATTTTCCGATAAGCCTTGAAAAAAAAGTGTTATAAATCAAAAGAAAAGATTTCTTGCGCATTTCTTCTTCCCGTAAACATATGCTCAATTTTACTAAGATTTTGCCGATAGCAACTATAAGAAATACTGAAAAAATAAGTAAAATGATTAATCATTCACTGGTTCTTTAAGAGGTGAATCGATTTTAGAAACGAGCATCTCATTAAGATTTTTTAAGATTTTTTTTTTATTTTAGTCATTTCTCGCAGTACCGTTGTTGTCGAAGATTGATTAGAGCACGTCAACAATCTTTCCAGAAATTCTCTAATTCTGAATATTTTTTCAACGCACAGAAGGAAATCTAACGAATCAAAAAATAATTTTCATACAATCTCAAAAATGAACTCTCACTACATCGGAGGTAGTTGCGACTAGCTTTGGAAAAACGTGTTTCTTCCTCACTATCGTTAAAGTTTGAAAAGGAAAAGCTGTATGACATGGCAGTAGAAATGTAGTGGCGATGAAATGTACAGCTTTTCATTTGACTCATTCAAATTGATGCCTTCAGTAGTCTGCTGAGTCTTCAATAATGGTCGGTCGGTCGGTCGGTCGGTCGGTCGGTCGGTCGGCCCTCAAACGAAGTTGTCACGAATTAAAATTAGTATTATTTGTATTATTCATTAAATTTATCGTTAAAAGATCACCATTTCTTTAATAATTTACGGAATTTTCTTCCTGTTAGAAATAAAGCTCGCATAACTGTAGCTAATTCAAAAATATAAGCGTTTAAGTAAATGAAACATTTGAAACAACAAGTGAAGTGTTGAGGAAATTATTCGCTGAGATGACACTTTTTTTACTAATAATGTTAAACTTCATCAATGTTATTGGGTGGTTAATTTCCATTTGATCATCTCATGCTATCTCATGTTGATGACCTACATGAGTAAGGAATCCTGGTGTGTCAAGTTATCGTTGTAGAACTCGATACTGCTACTATACCACTACTATCCTATGAAATTGTTATTTACCTGTTACCACTACCTAATAACGTACGTTTGCTATTATTGGAAATAAAGAAGACATTGCGAAAAAATACGCTCTAATGCTAATTAAACTTTATAGGAAAATCGTGGCATAATTTAGTTTGTAATATTTTGCTTTTTCTTAACATTTTCTCATGATATTCTATTGAACGATTTCAGCAGACCAATGTTGCAATCATTTAAGGTGGAACCCATTTAAAAACAAACCAGAACGGTAATGTTTCAAATCACTTTTTCTGATGTATTATTGTCTTTGACATTTGAATAACGCTAACAGGATTTCAGTGTTTCCTCAAGTCCTTATCAGCAATAGTTGACACTTTATCACTACCGCAAATCACTCATAATTCCCACCAATCATCACTGAGGAACAATCTAAGAACAATTGAAAATTCTAATTAGATATGAAATAATGAAAAGAACTAATGGATAAGCTAGAACACAAGTGTGGGCGGTAAGATCACATGTACATCATGCAAAACAAACAACTCTGAACCAAAACTGACCAGATAGATGCAGCATTTCGACATTGAACCAGTCACTATGCTCTGAGAGAGATCAAACTCCCGAGATCAGCATTTCTCAGTCGTATTAGTACCACACACTGACCAGCTGCGCCAATGTGACATTACTGGTTATTTTAGGACCATGTTGTTTCCTTTTTTCTTATCAACTATAGAAAGTTATGGCAACGATTCTCATATGATTTAAGTCTAAGCTATTCTTGTTCATTTTACTAATTGGGATAACGTAAAGACTCGAAACTACTGTCGAAAAAAAAAACAATCTCACAAAATTCATCAAGAGAGAATTCGTTCTGGACACTTCGAAATGTTCAGAACACATTCAGTAAAAGAACTCAATCATAAGAAAATTCTAACGTAATTAGAATCCTGAAAATGAAACTTCATTGATCCATTTAAAATTGTTAGCATCATGTGGGCTATTTATTTTTGAATGATTTTTTTTTCAATGTTTCGATACGGTTCTGATGTTCATCGTTTCTTATTTGATCCCATTTTTCGTCCAGTTCTTACTCGCGAGTAACTCACTTCTACTAACGTATGGTTATAAAGCAGAGCAAAATAACTTTAAGACGCTGGAAACGCTTCTGAAATTCGACATCACGTCGAACGTCCAATGGCAGGATTCTATGGTTATTCTTAAGCACTTTGATTTATGCCTAGTGTTCTGTAACTAATGCTAAGGTGACATGTATGAGTGCTAGTCCCACTCACCCCTCCTAATGATGACTTCTTTATAGAAAAACAAAACCAAAGCACCTTTCAAACTGATATCAATTTCAATATAATGCGTCAATTTTAATTTTTAATATAATAGTTTTTATTCGATTAGATTCTACAGTTTCTATCGATTACGTCTCCTACACCTATTGTTTACGTTTTCGGTCTTGTAAATACAGAATAAAGTGACAGAGGAAAACAATGGGATCACGTTGCCCGCCATAACGATGGCTTGTTTTTGTTGCGATCAGCTAAGGAAGAACGCGCGCGTTATGACGCGATCATGCAAGTGTCCGTCCAGGTTTTTATCTCGGCGGAATTCATGGCGATTACTTGGCTGCTTGTAAAACGTTGTGATGTCATTGAATCTGTATACATGAAATCACTTGATTAGTATGATATTAGCGTACATACGAAATAACAACGTCGTCAATATACACTCAGGATGTAAATAAGTGTTAAGCCACTGATTACGTAAAGTATAACACCACGGTCGTAATTTCGTACTTCTATGGTTTTTGACGTTTAAAAGGAAAGCGTAACATCCACTTGTTGATATGCTAATGCAATATTTGTATTACATAGCGAAAAGGCAAAATAAGTATAGCAGTAAATAGTTGTCGATAGCTCTTCACCTAATAATATCTCGGTTCACATAGATAATTCAAAAGGACTTCTGACGATTCTCTCGGTTTCGCTAAACGTAAAAACGTTCAATGATCTGGTCTGCTGGTGACCGTCGTAATTGTTCATTTGACTGACAGGCTTGCTTGTGATCATTGAAGAGACATTGTCGTCGCGTTGTCCACCAACGAAGAGTCCTTGAACAAATTCTTTTGAGGCCGTTCAAATTCACATCAATCAGACTAAATTCCGGTTTTAAATCGACAAATTCGTACAGAACATGACTTTAACGATTTCATTACGCAGTTTATTTTCATCATTAACACGTTTTTTTTTTCTGGATGATTTTACACTGGATAGGATTTCATGATCAGAACAAAAAATAACGTTGAAATCTGTCTTTTTCTTCCAATTGAACGTATGCAAAAAATTCTAGTAAGAACAAGATTTTATGAAGCGTGTTCGCTGTCGTCTGAGGTGGAATAATGGACGACCTTGCACAATTTCGATTGAGGTGTCATAGAGAAATTACCGTATCGGTGATTATTGTTTTCATCATGCATTGCTTCAGCTGCAGTATGTAAATAAAGTTGGTCAACTAACGAAATAAACCTATAGATTTCGATCAGGAACTTAAAACGAATTTGGAACGAAGAAAAACAAACAAGAGTGACGAGAAACGAAAACCATTAGCCAGTAATTAATCGCTAGCGAGTTCAAGTTTTCTCGACGATATCTTTTCATTTCTGTATAGCCGTCCTTTCGATTTTATGATTTCAATTGAAAATCTAATGAACTTTCTCTATAAATATTAACTGTTTCCATATCACAACACATTTCCTCAGTAAAACATTTCTGCAGTGTTTTTAATATTAGAATTGAAAAATCATGTGAAAAGATTGAAGCCAGAACGTTCTGAATGTTTCTGTGTTCGTCAAAAGGAGTCAAGTCAAAATGATGTGAAATTACTTGGTACTATGGAAAAAAACAGTACAAAAAATGCCCATATTGCATCAAAGTGAAACACAGAAGTCAAATACCTAGTGAATTTTGTACTGAAGCTGCCTCATTCGTGAACTTTGTTCTATTCCTTCACAATGATCCTCCTTGAACAAGTCGATTTCGATCGAACGAACGTCTTTGAAAACCATTCAGCCTCACCATGTTCTTTTCATCAGTCAAGACTATCTGCAATTTTTAATTACTAATATCTATCAATTATTAAAATCTCAATCTACTAATATTTCATTCTCTTAAATATTGATTGGATATACATTGTTTATGCCTGACACAAAAATCATAGTCTACTAAGTTCATTCCTAAACTGGACCGATAGGATCAGAATTATTAGACTATCATGGTAACTCGAATGTTGCTTAAAAACATTTGTTGTGGGTGTTTACCTCCACGTACCCGCATAAGGTAGCACCTACACCCCGGATTTTCTCGTAACCCCAGTCACTTGGGCGGTGCTATCCGGGCGGCGCCTAGAAAAGGCTCGCGCCATCGGCATATTTCAAACGTTCAACGCTCTTATCTTCCTTCACTCATCCATTATCATTCATACTTGATGCTTCATCTGTTTGTACTGTCAGCCGTTATTGCAACTACGTTGGCATGCTTTGGTAGGACGAATTTTTTCTCCTTCATATTATTTATACGTTGTATTTTCTGTTCTTGAAGTTTTTTTTCTATTCAACTGTTTTTCTAGCTTAGCTTATTGCCACCATCATATGAATGGCTCATATTTCTAGAATTTTCTGGATTTTGAATACAAATTATTTAGTATTTCTATTTTGTATTTCTGTGAAACTAGTTGTCATATTACGGTAGCATTCAAGCAAGCTAGTTGACCTCTCAAAAATGTTTACTCAAGTTTTATGCGATAATCATTTCTAATTACGTCAGAAATTATTATATTTCATTATTACAATGATGATTTTTCTTTCAATATAACCACGCTGTGTTTTTTGTTTGTCTGAAACGAAACAGTACCGTGATAATTTCTATCAATACAATCGCTCTCTAAACGCTTTTCCTTGTCAAAAATGTAGAAAAAATCTTTCTTTACTGATGAAAAAATGCGTAAAAAAGAGAATTCTGAAAAAATATAACTAAGGATGTAAATTTTCTGACGATGCTTTCTTCATTTAATTTCAGTACTGATGTTTTAGGTGGTGGTGGTGGCGCTTGTTGTCCTCCATCACAGCCGACATGCACTGCCGCTCCTCTCTGTTCCAGTTCTAGGTAAACAAAATTTTGCATATTCTTAATGGATATATTGTCATCCTTGTTTCTGAGTGAATATTATTAAGTTACTCTGCCAAAACCGAATAAGCTTTCGTGTTATTCGATACTTACGAAATGCTCGACGCGTTTGTCTTTTTTCTCATATTTAAGAAAATATTATGTGATCTGTACAATCTGACTCTGGATCTGGATCTGGCTAGTCTATATTAAGTTGATGCTATTCATTGTTTTAATTAGTTCTGGTACCAGTTCACTGACCTAAAAGGCATAAGTCCTTTACTCCTTGGTTATCTCCTAGGGACCTTATACTACGGCACCTCGTATCGACTACGCTATCCCCAATATATAGAATATTATATGATATTGATGTGTTTGCCTATTTCGATAAAAAAAAAGATTGTGTTCAATAGTAATCTGTTTCGCCATTTGATCTATTTGATCTACCATGATGACATATTCACATGCAGTTTTTATCGTTTTGATCTTCTATTCTAAAAATCGGTCTCCATTCATCATGGCTTTATACAATACTAATCTAGTATTCCATGTAGCTGAATAAATTGAGTTCGGCTCTTTGGCTACACATTATACTATTGAAATTTCTGTTCTCTGATCATTCATGACATCATTTCATTTGGTAGTGATCTGCCATCGTCAGTAAACTAGAACAATCTCGTGAGCTGATATTGTTATTGCAAATAATTAGGCTGATGATAATTTACAACGCTTGTCTAGTCCTCGTTGTCTGCCTCATGTTTTTTTTTTCATTTGCACGAAATGTATTGCGTAGGGAAACAAAAAGCTTTTAACTACTACTTATACGGACCTCACTTTTCAACTTTAACAAGTTGGCTTCATTTTCTAGTTCGAATAAGCTTAGTGCGGTTTTGAATTCGTTATGAAAGTAGTATTTATTTCTAAGAACTTCTCATTAAGTATGGGGCTTACTGAAGCCACATAGAAACAGTTTACGACGAATTCTTAACATTGAAGACGATCGACGTATATATTAGATGAAGAACTGGTGTGAAAGCAAATAGAATTCTAAAGAATATCTGCAATACCTGTTGGTGTATGCCAAAAAAATCTATGTATCCATCGACGCGAACATGTGAACAAGTCTGATGTCGACGTTTCGGAAAAAAATTTGGTGCTTAGCATTCTATAAAGAAAAGTATACTAAAGGGAGGGCAAGGAGTTCATTACTTGCAGAAATTACTTCAGCATAGACAGTAGTCGTCTCTTGCACAAACGTAGTTGAAAATGTTATCAAGCCTTTTTTTCCTCACGGATTTATATTGGATTCGTAAAGAGCTAACATCAATAGAGTTTCAGAGTTTGAATGGTACACACATCGAACGAGCGATGATTTCTACGCCCTATAAGTTCATTTTTTACAATTATGAATTAACGAAGAGGTTATAACAAGTGATAAGGCAGCAAAAATCGTATGAGTATTAAATCGTATTAGTACCACTAGTAAACAGAAGGAGGAGAAAGGATGAAGTTTACCTTGAGATCTCTTTATGATCTATATTGATGCTGCTTTCAAATCGATCGATGATGATCTTATACACCGTGAAATTGCCGATGTTCAATATCGCCAATTTCTCCACTTCAAATCGATGACGTTATGTTGTTTTTTCAACTTGATATGTTTTCATCTCAACTGAATATTTCAGTGTTGAATGAAAATATTTTTGATGACTGCGTTTTGAGGCAAATCCCCTCGTCACTACAATAGCGTTGTTGCTGGATTAGCACGTTTTTCGAAAAATTGTTGAATTATTCTGAAGAGTCATTTTATCACACTGTAATTTATAACGCTAGTGTGATTACTGGTAAGACAAGAACAAAAAAAAGCCTATGTTAATTTTTCCATCTGCGACCATCTAATTATTCACATGGTTCCTTAAGGGCAGAAAAGAAATTTGACCAACCTCACCGTTTTTCTATTGCAGCGATTGACATCAGAACAACTCATAAAAGCTAAATATATTTCGTTTTCGTTCCGTTGTTGCTACAGATTAGAAGTATGAAATGTTTAATTAAGCTGAACAATAATATCTTTGACGCTTAACTTCCTCACTAGACTTAAAATTCTATAAGTTTTCTTTCGTTATTCACATATTGAATTATTCTGAAGAGTCATTCTATGCTTTGTAATCGTAATCCATTATTATTTTGATAATCACCGTAATCATATTTACTATAAACTTTGATAGTCACCATATTCTGTCGAAGTAGCATATACATTTTCTCACCCTACTGATTTTGTGGATAATGTTGATGATGATAGTGATGATGATGATGATGATGATTATCATCATCATGAGAACAAGAACATGTGTATTACACTGGCATCTACAGACGACTCCAACAGTAATCTGTCTTCCAGATGTAGTGCAATACGTTGCATCGTCAACTTATGTTATGTCAACTGTTTGCTATGAAACTTGTTTTTCATTTCATCTTACGGCTTGTTTATTTGAGCTAATGTTACCGGAGCGGTATGAAACCTGCTTTATTGTGAATTCTTCAGATAGACAGAACGATTTCATCTGATACTTACACTTTGAACGTGCTTAGATTTTGATGTGACTATTGAAAAAGGAGAAAAAGCTGAACCCTTCAGCCAGCAATAGTCGATGATGATTGCTGCAGTTCAAAGTGAAAGTAATTATAGTATATACTTTTGACCATACCTTGAACGAGGTGTTTATTCCTTAGCCTCAATGTTTTTCCCTCTGAAATTAATCTTAAGAAGTTGTCATTGAAATTTCTTTATGTAGGATTATTAGACATGCATTGCTTTGACTCAGTCCGAAGCCTCGTTGGCACTTATTGTCATCAGCTTCCTCCTCACTGATATTATCAAATACCTTTAATCACTATACTAATTTTGATTACATAAAACTTTAGTTATTTGACCATGTAATTTCTATCTTAATAGTCGTGAAAAAACCGTATACAGTATACTCTCCAGTAGTAGATGAAAATTCGCTAAGTTCTTTTCAAATTGACTTTTCTACTACTATTTTGTTTTTTTTTTCGCCTAGGAAAAAGGATGAGATCAAAGATTACTATTTACGTAAAATCACTTACTTAATTACTCAATATTAAAGCGTATAAATATCTTTGGAATAGCTGTCGTGAGATTTTGACTGAAAATTTGCCTCCGTCCAACATCCAGTTTATTACTAGTTACGGCAATTTTTCTATTTTCGCGACAATTTTCAAGAAGATGAAAAAGCCGCTTGTTGATTAATGAAATGAATCGTGATTCACTTTATATGTTGCAAATTGTCCTCGATGAACAGGCGTTAAACCGGTTCATTAACGTTGCACTATTGAATAATGTCATTTAAAAATTGCTGATAATTTCCGTCTTCAAATGTGTATTTTCGTAACACGCATGCCCTTTGTTCCAGCGGAAGGGTAACTTACAGTCAACTTGTTCAGTTGGTTTGATCTATTCTCAGTATTTGTAAAAATGAGTCTACCTTATAGGCTTAGAACACGATCAGAAGCGTTAATACAGTAGTACTATGCTAGTATACAGTACATGCTTCTTCTCTTTCGAGACCTTTTTTGAAAATCTATAAATGTAAAAAATCCACAGCTATGTAGGGGACGCAGTGGTATAATTAAGGTGTCACAGTTACAGGCGAATTAGTTCGTGGCCACCCTCAGGCCAACCAAAACCCGCCATCCGTCCGTGGTCGGCGGATTGGTACCGGAGAGATTTGGTTAAGATAACTAGCACTGACTTGGTTAAGAGTGATCAACTCAAGGCACTGTATAGACCAGGCTCGCATTCAACCATTCCCACAACATCATATTGAACACGAATCCGTAGGCACATTCCGCCACAAAGAATTGATCAACGTCAAAGCTTCTCTCACATCTTACATCTATGTATGACTATCAAATCAGTGATTTGAGAGGTCAAATATTTAGTAACTTCACAAAAATTAATTCTTTACTGTACATGCTTAGCGAATATTGTTCGATACTAGAAAAGAATGTTAAAAATTCTTTACGTACGCCTTTGATCAATCTGACTAATTTCACGGATGAAATGTTAATTCTTTACAGCTATGCTGTTGCTTCAATGCCTGCAGCAGCTCCACGTTATGCTGTTGCTCCAATGCCTGTAGCAGCTCCAAGTTTTGGTACTGTATATAGAAATTCCTATGCGGCACCACCTCAACTAGCGCCATCATTCAAAAGTTATCAGGTGATTCAAACTGTACCTCATTTCCATAATAACAAATCATGTAAGATTTATGCAAAAAATATTAGCCTTTCAAAATCTGCAGCGTATAAAGTACTGCTGGCAGAAGAACCCACATGACTTAAGCTCATGAATTACAACTCTAAGAATTCTGGTTGTTCAATGTTCTGAACGAATACATTGTCAATTTGTGGTTTTGGACGGTAACACTATTCGTCTTTGATGTTGATTTTATTCTAATTTTCCGAACGTTAACTGGATTTAACTCATTGCATAGAGGTCTATCATGAAATTGTTGTATAAGCTGCTGGCGATAATTTTGTCGTCACGTTTTAGAAAGTCAATGAAGCAGATATAGTATGAGCGGATTGTTGTCACTCAGATTCCATACTCTCGGTTTTTTTAACTTAATTCTATTATTATTTAAGAGTTCTTTTGGTGGTGTTAGTGGAAACTTTGCTTCTCTAAATAATCAAGCGGCAGGACGAAGTTTCGATTACCACGCAGGACCAATTTCTGGGGGAAGCGGTGGTAACTACAATACTGCACCGCAATTTATAGGAGGTAATAACGTTCTAGTTGGTTAGAAAATAAACTTCAAAAATTATTCTACATTTATTAGAGCTAGGAATAGTGGCTACTAGAAGACATTTAGCATTAAGATACATCTTATTGATCTTCTATTCTTGGCTATTAAGGAAACCCGTCATTTCACCAAAGACAAAGCTTAGGAGGTAACATTGGTTTACAATCATCACTAGAAAATCCTACATATCAACAAGGTCTTGTGGGAGGTACTCAGCTGGGAACAAATCGATTACCATCTAACTACCTACCAGAATCTCAACAAGGCCAGGTACTAGATATTGTTAAAAGAACTTTTTTTTCCAAATACGGTGAAAAGAGAAAAGATTTTTGATAACGTAGGTTATCATAATTGGAAGTTAGAAATATATTCGTTATTGCTTTTTAATAATTTTCTATTTATTACTTTGTAAAGGTGACTCCTGCCTTACAAGCTTCTCTAGAACCTCGAACTTTTAACTTACTACAAACAGTCCCATTAACTACAACTGAGATTTCAAAACCAGAGACTGACACCACAAAACGTACGTTTTGAAAATCCATATTTAATTTTGAAAATAAGAATCGGATAAAGCTTATTTTCTAGAAGAATCCACCTATGACGATATAGCCGAGGAGCAGCAAAGTATTGCAGAAGCACATCCAAACGCTGTAAGTTGTTTAGAGAATGATTCTACATATTCTGATCAAGGATCACTTTGAAGGTGGTCTAAATGTATGAGGTCTCATAGGAAATGATATTTGGATAGAGCTCATAGTTTGTAGTTGCGAGAATACTTCAGAGCACAACTCCGTCAACAAATAATGTTGATTACACGAATGAAGAAGAAGTAGATGAAGGAAATTGTGACGACGCTGAACTAAAGGCTATTGTTGAAGGGGCATTGCAAGCTGAAAAAGTGAGAATTTTTCTGTTTTCCGACAATTTTCAAGCGATTTATCGTTAAAATGCATGACAGGTAATTCAAAAGAACAACAAAGCACTGTTTCAATTATTGACAGCTTATTGTTTATCAATTCTCATACTATATATATACATATATACATATATACATATAT
>KN716541.1:77258-104418 GCA_000816705.1 Dictyocaulus viviparus
TTTAATTGTTTAGAAGTTATGTTTCATTTGTTCTCTAGACAATTAATTTCAGTATCTTGTAGATTGGTTATCCCGTGCTGGTCCGCTCGGCATTCGCACTGGGTGGACTAGGCTCTGGTTTCGCAAACAATCGAAGTGAATTAATTCTGATCGCACAGCAAGCACTTGCCCACTCTGATCAAGTGTTAATAGATAAAAGCCTCAAGGGCTGGAAAGAGGTAAAGGCAAAGTGTTCTCCATATTTTTTCTATTGCTTAACTTCAATAACTATGTCTACTGTGTAACTTACAGATTGAGTATGAAGTAGTGCGTGATGCATTTGATAATTGCATAACTGTATGTAATATGGAAAATGTAGATCCGCTAGGTATTCATACAGGAGAATCTGTTGTGGTAAGCATCTATTTTGTTTCTGCAATTAAGTTGAACTGGACTATTAGATTATCAAATTATCATAACTACTTTTAATTCGCGTTTGATGTCACAGGTTTATTTTATTTTTGTATTATTACTTTTGCTATAATAAATTAGGTCGCACCTTCTCAAACACTTAGCAATAAAGAGTACAACATGTTACGAACGTGTGCTATCAAAGTTATTCGTCATTTTGGAATTATTGGCGAATGCAACATACAATACGCCTTGGATCCTTTATCACATACGGTATGCGTTTTGTACAAGTAAAAAACATTTTTTCTCTGAAACTTAATTTGATTTTCTCTTGCACTACCATCTTATTTTGTTCATTTAATTTATCTACTTTTTTATTTATTTTGATTACGTATTATTATTTTAATTATAATTGATAGGATTGAGGAAAAAACTCTGTATCCATAGTGATTGAACATTGTGAAGGAAATACAAAAAATACTATAAATCACTTGCTTTCTCAATGTTTCAGTATTATATCATCGAAGTTAATGCAAGATTATCTCGTTCATCGGCATTAGCGTCAAAGGCAACTGGATATCCTCTCGCATATGTAGCGGCGAAGTTAGCTCTTGGTCAGAAACTTCCTATTATAAGAAACAGTATCACTGGTAAGTGTATTTATTTGTTATAGAATGGCATCTAGAGAAGTATTCACGATTCTAGGTACAACTACTGCTTGTTTTGAACCATCACTAGATTACTGCGTCGTGAAAATTCCTCGATGGGATCTTGGAAAATTTGCTCGTGTGAGCCAACAAGTATGATGCTCACTACTTTTCGTGAATATTTTCGTAAAATTGTATTAAAGTTAAAGATGGATAAACTTTTCCATATACATGAAAAGATAACCTTAGGCTTAACTGAGCCCGCCGCATGCGTAGTGGATCTTTTGCTCAAAATGAACTAATTTTTCATATTCTCAAGCAAAATTTAATCATATTACAATATGTGATCATGAGATCTACGTGGTATAGTTGATGTAAAACTATATAGATTGGCAGCTCTATGAAATCGGTTGGTGAAGTAATGGGAATAGGTCGGTCATTTGAAGAAGCGTTTCAAAAAGCTTTAAGAATGGTTAGCGAACATGCAGATGGATTTTCACCTGATGTTTTTCCAAGAAAACCTACAAAGGAGGTAATGAACAATTGTAATGATGTCAGGAAAGATTTTGTGAAATCAAAACAATGCATATTCTCTTTACAGTTGAATATAAAGTTCATGAAAACTTTTAGGATTTAGAGAAACCAACCGACAAGCGCATGTTTGCGCTTGCACGTGGTATGTATTACGGAGATTTTAATGTCGAAGATGTTTCTACTCTTACTCAAATTGATAAGTGGTTCGTACATAGAATGAATAATATAGTAGAAATCTATCACAAGCTAGAAAAGGAAACGGTAAGAAATATGCGTTCTTACTACTTACATTATTATGATTGTCAACTATTACCAGTTGGATTCAATTTCTGCTCAGCTCTTATTAGAATCAAAGCAAGCAGGATTTTCTGACAAACAAATTGCAGCCAAAGTTGATAGGTATGACAAATTTATTGATTTTGCAAATTGAATATCCAAGCTGCTTTAAAGAGTTGAAGCTACTGTTTTAGCACAGAATCTATGGTTCGTGAAAAGCGGTTGCGTTTGAATATGACACCGTGTGTTAAACAAATTGATACTGTATCTGGTGAGTGGCCAGCTCAGACAAATTACTTGTATATCACGTATAATGGAGCAGAAAACGATGTGTGCTTCAATATGGTACGTCATACAAATGTTACAGCAAAAAAAGAATTTTTCTATATTCAAAATTGTATTTTTTTTGTAAATTTCTTTGAAGACTCTTCTGCAGCGGTCTCAAAGCGAGTGGACTAAAGAGATTATCATGAATTTCCAGAAAAATGCAGTAATTGTCCTTGGCTCCGGTGTTTATCGTATCGGCTCGTCAGTAGAATTTGATGCATCGTGTGTGGGTTGTGTACGCGAGCTGAAAGCACTTGGATACCAAACGATCACTATTAACTGCAATCCTGAGACGTTAAGTGATCTTTTATAAACTTTCCTATTCAATAAATAATTTGATGGAATATATACTTCGTTTTTGATGCCAATTTGACTGTTACGATTTTCCATTTTTTAGGTGTCCACTGATTACGATATGTGCGATCGACTATATTTTGAGGAAATATCTTTTGAAACAGTAATTGATATCTACTACATGGAAAAGCCGAAAGGTGTAATCCTTGCGTTTGGTGGACAGGCTCCGAATAACATCGCATTGAGTTTAAGTAAAGCACATGTGTGTTTTTCGTCCGTATACTTAATTTGATATCTGATTGATGTTACATTCAGAACCGTCTTATTATAATGTTGTGGCCGACCACATTATTTTCATATTTAACATAGATTATTTGATGAGTTTGGTGGATTTCACTACAAATTGTATAAAGATAGATTAGTGGTTGTAGCATCATTGAGTTTCGTATAAATCGTTGTTTATAGAATAATGCTTCGTTTTCTTCCAGGTAAATATTTTTGGCACATCGCCCAATGATATTGACAGCGCAGAAGATCGTTTCAAGTTCAGTAGAAAATTGGAGAGTTTGCAAATCAGTCAACCTATGTGGAAGAGAAGTGATAATGTAGAAGATGCTAA
Source organism: Dictyocaulus viviparus (assembly GCA_000816705.1). Taxonomy (NCBI): domain Eukaryota; kingdom Metazoa; phylum Nematoda; class Chromadorea; order Rhabditida; family Metastrongylidae; genus Dictyocaulus; species Dictyocaulus viviparus. Next base: position 80,346 of record KN716541.1, read on the forward strand.
GGTACGATATTCGATGATTTCTCAGCGCAAATTTACAATTCAATTTGCAGCAATTTTGCGCCAAAGTTGGTTATCCATGTCTTATTCGACCATCTTATGTGTTATCAGGAGCTGCAATGAATGTAGCTCACAATGAAGACGATCTTGCTGCTTTTTTGAAGCAGGCTGCCGTAGTGGCGAAAGAACACCCTGTGGTGGTATCAAAGTTCATCAGGTATTTCCCTTGTTTCTGAGAGTTTGTTGTTGTATCAGGGCACAGTGGTGGAGGTGCCACAGTGACACGTGGTTCGCATCAGTTCGCTGCCGTCACCCAGGCTTACCATGCCCCCCGTTTCCAGGGTCGATAAATCGGTACCGAAGAAATTTCAATAGATAAATAGCGCTGACTTAGTAGATAGTGGTCAACTCAGGTTACTCTCTGAACCAGGCTCACATTTAATCATCTTCACGATATCACGTTAAAGACGAATGCCTAGGCGCAACGCAACACAGGGATTGATTAACGGAAAAGCTCATGTTATGGCCTTTTCTTATAGTACTTCTTAATAGCTGTTCTGGTGTTTTTCTTTCAATTTTATTGTCGATCTATGTCTGAGATTTTCCAATTGAAGTGTTTAGTGACGCGAAGGAAATTGACGTAGATGCTGTTGCCATGGACGGAGAAGTGCTGGTAATGGCTGTTAGTGAACATGTAGAAAGCGCAGGTATTCATTCTGGAGATGCTACTCTCGTAACGCCACCCCAAGATTTAAATCAGGTGTGGAATGAATTGATTCAGACGATATAAAGTATTTTTTAATCATTAAGGTAACTCTTGATCGCATCCAAAATATCGCACATCGTATTGCATCCGCATTCAACGCAAATGGTCCATTGAATATGCAGCTCATTGCCAAGGTATAACTCACGGTTTTTACTAACGGTGTAAAATCACGATCGGTGGAGCGCTAGTGTTTTGATTCACTGGTTTGAATCAATGTCCTACATTTCTAGTGGAATTTTTTTTCTGTTTAAAACTAGAAATGTTGTCTAGCTTCAAAAATGATTGTAGAAAAGTTTAACATTATTCAACTATATCTTCACTATGGCTAGACTTTCATATGGTTTCTTTTATATATTCTTCGGCAACATACTTTTTTCATATAATTGAAAATTATTTGATCAATCATTTGGTTAGTAGAAAAACATCGCTATTTTAAGGACAATGAATTAAAAGTCATTGAATGTAATCTACGCGTGTCACGATCATTCCCATTTGTTTCAAAAACACTCGATTTTGATTTTGTGGCCCTGGCAACTCGCGCAATGATGACGATTGACAATCCTGCTATTGGTAACTCACTGAAGAAGCACTCATTGCTTCGTGGTAAAGGACGTGTTGGTGTAAAAGTTGGTTAACAGAAAATATTCGCGATATGATTCAATAATCTATACGATTTATATACGATTTTTAGGTGCCACAGTTCTCATTTTCGCGATTAACGGGTGCTGATGTTATGCTGGGAGTAGAAATGGCCTCTACTGGTGAGGTAATGTCACGATATTTCTGGATTTGAAGTCATAAGTTAGTTAATATCCATTCTCTGACCACAAATCAGTTGTGTTGCAGGTTGCTTGTTTTGGTAAAGATCGCAAAGAAGCTTATTTAAAGGCTCTTTTGTCTACTGGATTCATACTACCAAAAAAAATATTTTTTTGTCCATTGGAGGTTACCATGTATGTTTTCTGCCATCATATAAATGTTTCTGGATGATTTTTGTGCAACACATTTCGAAAATAGGTGTAATAATGTTGATGATTGACTATGAAAGTCCAAAAAAGGAAGCATAACTGTAACCATTCGTAATATAGGATCCATATCTATTTTGTACTTTTGAGGTACAAATATGGAAAGTATTTTCTTGCTCCATATCTTACAAAGTAAATTGGTAACACGTGCTCCTGAGAACGATAGTAAATTTCAGGCTAAGTCGGAAATGTTGCGTAGTGTACAGATACTACAAAGTATGGGTTTCGAGCTGTACGGTTCAAAAGGCACTGCAGATTATTTCCAGTCGAATAATATTCATATGACAGCAGTAGACTGGCCATTTGACGAAGGATCATCTGATGAAAAAACTGCATCTGGTACTAGGTGAGAAATGGAGTAGTAAATAAAGTCACGTAAATAAATGTGAGATAATGGTTTGAATTATGGTATACACTGATTAACTGATTCAAACGTGTATTTTTAACCTTTTTAACTGAATTATCCATATTGGAGTATCATATAGATAATATGGAATCTTATTAATCATCAAGAGACTCGAACGAGCACCAGTAAAACTTTTATTTCTCCAAGGGATCAGAGTAATGGGACGCATCGCATCTACTAATCTTATCCACAATTGTGACATAAGTTATGTAGCTTCATAACTCATGAGCTTCAATTGATCTTTAGTGTAATATATGGACGTATAATGAAGTAGCTTAAGATGGTATAAGATGGTTTTAACATATTAATTAAAGTACAGATATTAATGCATAGCAAAGCTTGGAGCATGAACTATTATTAGTTATTACTATTAGCGAGCTGTTACTTGAGTATTAGTAAATAAGGTACTTTATGTTTATGTTTTTGTTTGAATATAAAATAGGGGAGGAATCCGTAATGTGTCATTTTATGCATTTGTAGATCTGTACTCTTTCACGCCATGTTACATGAAATATATTTGAAAACGATTTTCAACCAACCATAAAATTTTGGGACTGCTATGTAAGAAGTAGATGGTAAAAAATACTGTTCACAGTGTGCTTACAGCTTTCAACACTCATGATATGATTAACATTGTTATATGTCAGATCTGTTGCGGAATTCTTTGAAAATAAGGAATTTCATTTGGTTATTAATTTGCCAATTCGTGGATCGGGTGCGTACAGGGTGTCAGCTTACAGGTACATTTATTCAATTTTTTCGTGCGTTCCGTGTGATATATGGTATTGAACATACTTTTTTGTATAGAACACATGGGTACAAAACTAGACGAATGGCGATCGACAATGGGATTCCTTTGATTACTGATATCAAGTGTGCGAAGTTATTTGTCGATGTATGTATTACGTATTCATCTATCTTTTAATGCGTATATACAATAATTGTATTTATTATTAAGCGAAAAATGGTTAGATTAGTAGCATTTATTCTCGTTTAACAGGCACTTCGTACGGTGGGTCGTCGCCCTTCTGTAAATTCCCAAATTGATTGTGTTGCAAGTCGAGTAGTAAAACGTCTACCAGGTTTGATAGATATCCACGTTCACGTTAGGGAACCTGGATCTACCCACAAGGTAAAATCAATTCACCAGTTATTTAACAGTTATCAATATGTTTTTATTCATATTCCTACTAGAAACATAGTCCAATCAAATATTCATGTGTTTGTTGAAGATTTTTTGTTTTCATTTCATACTCACTTTTTCGATGATCTGATCTCTTGGGGGAATTTGTTGCTACAATAACGTTTTGTAAAACAATTGTTGTTTGATAGAGATATTGTTTAGTGACAGCATTGTAATAATGGAAAATGTCAGTAAAAATCCCAGTCTGGTCAATGGGAATAGAGTAGTTCTTATTTAGAAGTTACAATGATTTTACCTCATATATTCACTTATTTAGTCACGCCACTGTAATGAATGAATCGTTATTTGAGTAGTTTCAGGAAGATTGGAACACATGCACTCGTGCTGCTTTGGCAGGTGGAATCACTCAGATATTGGCGATGCCGAATACAATTCCGCCCCTTACTGACAAAGAGTGTTACCAACTGACAGAAAAAGTCTTTTTTTCCATGTTGTTTGATCTAATAATATGAGATTACTATTCAATCATCATCTATCTAGAAATTTATATCGCAGATCTTAGTTTTCATTCTAAACTATTTCATAACTCCGCCATAATCCTCGTTTTCATGTTATACTAAAGTTTCAATAATAGTTCATATTGCAGTTAGCCAGTCAACAAGCTGTTATTGATTATGCACTATATATGGGTGCTACGCCACAAAATGCACGTATTGCAGCTGAACTTGCGCCAGTTACAGCTGGTTTGAAAATGTATCTTAATGAAACGTTCTCAACATTGCAAATGAATAGCGTTGTTGATTGGATGAAGGTATGCAAATATAGTCGCTTTGAGATATGTTCTTTCTAATACTGTCATATAAGAGTAGAGAACGGATTTTTTTCAAATATCGGCTTTACCGGAAACTCTTGTCCGTTTCTATCACAAAATTTTTCAAAACGTGAGAAGATGTTCATTTCACGCATATTTGGCTCTCTATTTTCATTGTTTGATGATGACATGCTGACGTTTGTGTATTGTCAAAGAAATGTTTTCCTTAATTTCAGCATCCAAGTTTAGCTTAGTTTTCTAAAAGGCTGCATAACGCGTGACCTCTGCATGAACTTGATTGATCATTGATTTTCTGAACTACCGACCCAAGAGTGCAAATATCCAAATCAAGAAAGGCGAATTCACCGCCCTCACATTGCGTAAAAAGTTACGATAAATGACTCTTCCATAACTTTTATTCATAACTTCTCACTCACTCTCTTTATTTCACTAGTTGTTGCTCATTTTTGTATGATAACAGTTTTATGTAATTGACCATTCTAATTTCTTTCTGTAGTTTTTTGCTTTATTACTATTATTATTCTTGATATATTATTTTTTATGTTCTACTCAAAACATTCTATCACCGAAGTCTGAGGTTTGGAAATAAACACGCGCTGGGACTACGACGTCAACATCAGACTATCACTGATTTCATCTTTGATGTTAAATACAAAATAGATAGGGTAAAATATGCGTCGAGGTTGAATTGATCCCTGTTGCCTGATATGCGTACACATTTATGTTTACCGTGATATCGCAGAGGTGGTTGATTGTGAGCCTGATCTATACAGTGACTTGAGTTAACTACTCGTTACCAATCCAGTGCTGTGTATCTTACCCAGATTTCTCTAGCACCAATTTGCCAACTATGGAGGGATGGCCGGCTTGGCTAGCTTTCAAGGAGGGAGGAAGGGTGACCGTGAACCTGATTTGAACCTGTTCATCACGAGGACACCTCAACCGCTGTGTCAAGTGCCTAAAATTCATGTTACCGGCTCTCACTTATCATCTGCTCCATCCGCAGATAATTTAATGCTTTTGTAGATATAGAAGATTCTCAACAAATATGTTATTGCAAATAACATAATTCAAGTATATAAAAGAGATTCGGGCTAAAAAATAAGGAGGACGATTTAGAATGGAACGTAATGAACAAGAGGATAGCTGGATGATAAATAGGCCATAGAACTACGAGGCCAAGCTATTTGTTACTTGTCCCAGTCATTGCTTTTGTTTCAGCATTTTGAATTATTTCCAACTTCGCGTCCCATTGTATGTCATGCAGAGAAGCAGACGTTGGCCGCTGTTCTGTGCGTAGCACAGATGACTGGACGAGCAGGTTTGTGATGCCTATGGGAGTTCTCTGAAGCTTACGTTAGAGATACGAGCTTGTAGAAAACTCATTGGCTACAATTCTTAATCATTATTTTTCCAAATATTATTCAGTGCATATATGTCATGTGTCGAATTTGGAGGAAATTCAGTTGGTGCGTGATGCTAAACGCAAGGTTTGTTTCTTAAATATGCATTTAATCGTTTATCGTTTATGAAAAGTTGAGCATACTAAAGAATTGATTGGTGACAGCGATGAATTTGAGGGTTGGCCTGTCACGTGTGAAGTTTGCCCGCATCATCTTTTTCTCACGGTAGATGATTTACCAACTGGAGTGCAAGAGGTTGGTAGTAATTACAATTTTGAAAATTAAAATCTTTTTTTCGAGACAATTGCATTTTCGTTTTTACCCGTAATGAGTATAGTAATGACTGAGGGGCTTTTCAAGGTTCGTCCGAAGTTAGCAACTGTCGAAGATAAGAATGCTCTTTGGGATAACCTCGAATACATCGATTGTTTTGCCAGTGATCATGGCATGTTAAACGATTTGCAAATATTCTTATATTTTCACTTTTTCAATTGGAATAGTTCTTTATAGCTCCTCATACGTGGGCGGAGAAAAACAGTTTGCAAACGGTTCCACCTGGTTTTCCTGGTGTCGAATATATGGTTCCGTTGTTGCTTACAGCAGTTTCCAAGGAAAGCTCACAATGAGGTGCGGTAGAATGAATGCGTTCAATGCATATACTTTTTGTTTTATTTATTTTGTATTTATGCGATAAGATTGTTGCAGGCAGCTTGTTGATCGTCTTCACTACAATCCGAAGCGAATTTTTGGCTTGCCTGATCAATATGATACCTATATTGAAGTGAACTCATGTGTTAATCCATTCTTAGAAACAAGTTGAAATGACTAGAGTACTTCGCATTTTTCGTTTTTGTCTTTATAACACTGTAGATGTGACTTAATTTTTTGTGAATCGTTTGTTGTTTAAGAATTCCGAACAACAAATTAAGGTTGATTTGAATGAAGAATGGGATATTCCAAAGAAAGGTGGTGAAAGTAAAGCAGGATGGACACCGTATGCTGGGATGAAAGTTCGTGGAAAGGTCAGGAAAGTTGTAGTGCGAGGTGAAGAAGCATATGTGGACGGAGAGGTTTGTTCTCCCATTTTCTCGTCTTAGAAAACATATTTAATGGTTGATTTCATATAAATTCAATTGTTCAAATAAATTTAAAACATAATTCTGCTTTGTAGTTAGTAAAATACGTTACAGAAGAATTACAGTCATGAATTATCTTAGTTCAATTCTTTTTTTCATTTAAAATATTGCGCATATGATCGATAAAATTTAACATTCACATCTTCCAATTCCGTTGTTTGACTCAGATTCACGTCAGCAGTGGATTCGGAAAGAATATACGCGCTTTGAAATTACATGAGGTAGAGAAAACCATGCAAGGTAGTTCAAGTAACGGTGTGTCTGATTGGTGTTCTATTATAGCGATTATTAATTGAGATGCAATGTCTTAAAGCCATAATTTTCAGAATTAGTGAGTCTCGATACCAACATAATGCAGCAATTACAATCTATTGGTGACGAAGTACAAGAATCGAATAAGAGTATTAGTGCCGAAGGAAGTCCTGTACTACCAGTACCACGATTTCCCCATCGTGTAGAAACATTGGCCGGGAATCATTTTCTTTCAGTACATGAGCTTAGCAAGACAGCGGTCAGTTGCTTTTTGTGGGACTTGTGTGTCACTTTGAAACTCTTCTTTTAGTATTTGTTCGATTTTCTATAAAAACATTCCTGTGTATTGGAAGAAAGCGTATATTCTTTTTTGGTCTTTGTAAATGTCGATTACCGCGAATTAATCTTTTGCGTAGATACTTAGATGGCCGGCCTTCTCTGGTAGTGCTTTCTGAAAATGTTTCCCATTTGAATTTCTCTTGTGTTCGTCGTCCTTCGATGTAGTTTTCTTTGGAAACAGCAACGTATACAAGGTCCAATCTACTTCCCCAAGTTCATATCTGTCGGCGAATGTACGTTAAGGAAAAATTCGTCGATAAGGTAATAGTGTGGCTGCATTTTAATGGTGTTCACTATAAGGCTTTCAGCCTATCTGTCATGTGTTAATATTATATGAGCGGGATATCCATCTTTCGTTATTGATGTATATTTTTTTGGATCTTTAACATATAAGTTATATTTCAGAGATCTGAACTTTGAATAACTACTAATACTTGTGAATGTTAGTTAATTTTAAAAGACAATGTTTAGACCGCTAGCTGGTTAGTGGTTGCTTAATGAGGTTCGAATACGGCTCATTCTCCTCTTCTTAACCTTGTTTTTTTTCTTCTTGGTTGACTCTTCATGCTCAATAAGATGCGTTTTTGAACTGAGTAGGAGTTGGCACAGACATGCCTAGTTAGTGCAATGTCAGGTCTTTTTTCATTTTGCAATCATTGTAGATTTTATTAAGAATATCTTTGTCATACACAACTTGCACTGCTCTTCTTGAGTGATACCACATATTCTTTTTGCAGATGATGACTCAATCGGATCTTCGCACTAGAAGGTTGTGAGCTGAATCGATACAGAATTCAGGTAGTACTAATACGTCAGTCATATGCACCAATTGCTGAATATGCTAATATATTCGATATCTATATGAGCCTTGCCTTCAGAGTACTCCCATATCCATCGGCTATCTTTTTTTGGAAGAAATGGATTTTTATTGAAAACACGTTCTGTTGATGGAAGTTCTATAATTGTTTCTATTCTTGTTTCCCTCTTTTATAACAAATTTCTCTGACATATATTCGTTTTGATTCATGGTTTCTAACTCTGCGTTGAAATCTGTAACAACAGATTTTTAGAACTGCATCCAATATGACCAGCAGCTTCGAAATTTGCGTAACGGTCGGTGACTAAAAAGAGCGTTTTTATATTAAAAGTGAAAAATATAAAACAATTCTCATCCCAAAGGTTAGGTGTGTTCGCTTTGTCCGCTTCTCATGACGTCACGTTTGTTTCAAGATTTGATTTCCTCTTGCCTGTCGTCTTGTAGTGCGACGTCATAGACGGTAGAATCCAGCGTTTGAAGTAGACGCCGAAACCTATACGCTGGAGTAGCTAGTTAGTCCCCTAGAGTCGTGAAATCAGCACAACTAGAGCCAACCTTGAACCTTTGCCACTTATTTCATTGAAGCGGTGAAGATTAGCGATTGGTTTACTATTATCTACGTTTCGACAGAGAAATGGCGTATAACATAAGAAAACCCGCCAAGTACGATGAAGCTGTAAACTAATAGGAGGACTCGTAAATTAGTTAACAGTAATTTCAAGTTTCCTCACATAAATTTTTGAACTGCATAGTACACAGTTTAGTCGAACTTCGTTTTATTCAGCTTAACTGCATTTTTGACGTTGCTGATCGATTTCGATCTGAAGTTGAGCGGCGGCATCTTTTAAACCATATTCTTGAGGTAAAACTCAAGTCTTCTTTTTCTTTTTTTATTAACAAAAATTCACTGGAATTGTTTCAGTAATTTCAAATGGTGCATTCATTTTATATTTTATTATCTTTCTTCGTCTTAAATCATGTTTGTTTTATAATGTTATCATTAAAATTTTTTAGGGATATGTTTTGGCGTCGCTGTTCTATGAGGTATCAACACGAACGTCGTGTTCATTTGCAGCTGCTATGCAACGTCTTGGTGGTAGTGTTATATCAATGGATAGTCATACTTCATCTGTACAAAAAGGAGAATCTTTAGAAGGTGGTTCAAGTTACTTTATACAAGCATGATATCATTGTTGGGCTTAGAAAAAGAAACAAAATCACATTCGTGTACCTCATCAATTTTGAAATTATTGATTAAATGAGATATGAGGATGAGTCAGTTCAAACTCTATGTTGTGGTTTCTAGATACTGTTACGGTAATGGCCAATTACGCGGATATTGTTGTTCTTCGTCACAAGGATACAGGTGCAGCTGCACGAGCGGCGGCTGTTTCATCTCGTCCTTTAATTAATGCAGGCGATGGGACAGGGGAACATCCGACGCAAGTATGGTTGCTTTCCAATTTCCATTGTAATTTTGTATATCCAATAATTTGTAATGCTCCTACTGAAAATTTCGTATCATTTATTATTTTTGATAACTCCAGTGGTCAGTCCAATTCGGAAATTTGGAATTGATTTCTGAAGGTGTCAGTAAAAAACTGGTGATGTATTTTCTTTCTACTGAAGAGCATCCCAAGAAAATATCTGTAGGGTTTGAACTTGTCGTTTATGTTGAGGCGCCGTAGCTTGCGAAGCTGTTAGTGTGATTGGAGTGATACCTCAGGTCTCATCTTTTACAAAACACAAATCATGCATTCGCTTTTCCTCTCATAAGAAAGCGCTGCGAGAACTGCGGAACTGATAAGCAAATGCATGATTTGTGTTTTGTAAAATTACATTTTTTTTCGTACAGTGCAACCTGTTTGGCTCTTTTTTATTATCATAATTCATTCTTTATATTCGTATTTCTATCCATGTTCATACGTTGCGGAAATTAGATGCGAAGTCATTTCTTGATATTTTAAGTGTATTTTAAAGGCTGACGGGGAAATGAGATGGAATCATGGAATGAAAAAGGATTATCATTTATCATGGCAAATCCTTTATGTTACACATATAATTGGATAAATTAGATACGATCATTTTATTTGTCTGGAACATTCTCTTGGTTATTGCGGAAGAGCTTTTTCTTCTTGGAAAAAATATATTCAGCACATTTTTCTCTTCTTACAAAAACACTCTTGATTTTCTTTCACTTGATAATCCTATACGTTTATTCTTGCGAAGAACTTTCTCATAATTGAAGTCGTAACTCTCTTGACATATTTTCTTTTCCGCCTTTCTGTTGAGGGTAATCATTCGAAAACGATTATCGTAGTAAAAAAGGATTTTGTTGCCTTGGGATTGAGAAAACAACATTTCCTGTTAGGAATTCTAGAGTCGATTTCTCCATGTTTTTTTTCTCTTGCTCATGTTAAGTCACTTTAACTTCCATCATATCCTTTTCTTCCCGCAAAAAAAAGTTGAGTTTTTATGGAAGAGACTTCTTGCTGGAAACTGTCTCAAGACATACATTTTTGTTTTAGTCATTTTGTCCACAGTTTTTCCTCGTTAATAGCTCCCATTCTGACGTTAAGATTTCCGATAATGAATGTATAATAAAATACAAATTTTTGATCGTTTTTCTAGCTGATTGCGTTTAGTTCCTGCTCATCTGATGCACTGATTGGTATAAATTTTGATGATAGGATTTCCACTAATTTCCTTTCAAAGCAACATGATAATATATAGACATTTTTTTTTCTTTTCAAAGATACCCAAGTAGTGCTTACAGGCTTTATTGGACGTGTACACTATTCGTCAAGAAATTGGGACTGTTAATGGACTTACGATTGCTATGGTCGGTGATTTGAAACACGGCCGTACAGTGCACTCATTAGCTAAACTTTTATGCTTTTATAAGGTATCTGAGTGTTTTTTCCTTTATTCTTTTTTTTAGAAAAATGTTTTGGTTGAGTTGAGGTGTACTCAAAGTTAATCTATTTTATGAAATCTTTATTGGAAATAATCTCTCAATAACATGTGAGCAAGATAGTGACTGGCCAGTTATCTTCAAAAAATTCTTTGTACTACGGGACGGCATTTGAATGCTAATAGGATGTGTTTGAGGGACGCAATTGAATACAGCCATAGCACCATTGCTCAAAATTTAAATAAAATGGAATACAATAGCCCTGAGAGTGGTTTTTTAAATAGAATTTTGTTCTTTACTTGAAATGTCAAGGCTATGCTCTATGCAATTGACTAGACCACATTTTAATATTCAATTTTTATAGAACATCACCCTGCACTATATCAGTCCAACTCCCGAGTTAGGTATGCCGGAGTACATTGTTGATTATGTCAGTAAAAAAGCTGGATTTACTCAGGTGAATAGTACTACACATACATATTGTACAATAATTGCTTGTAAATTATTTATTTGTTCATATATTATGTATGTAATTCCCATGATACCTAATGATTTAACCTCAACATTTATAAACTACGGTAGTTTGTTACTCGTTCACTTAATACAATGTTTTGTAATGAGTTTGTTCTTTAACTCATTGGAAATTTGTCAGTATGCGGTCGTCTATGAATGTAAAACAGGCGGATCGATATTAAACTGTAATTCAATCCATATTGATTTTGCGATAAAATTTGGAAGATATTAAGAATTAAAGAAACATCGGAAATCTTGTACTATGCATTGCATTGCTTTGGTAATCTTCGACTAAATAGGTACAATAAAACAATCTTTAATAAGCCCTTCAAAAGTTGAGTCCGTCGGAATATTAACATTGTTAGTAATACAGTAGCAATTGCGCGGTAGCTAAATAACAAAGAAGTTAAGGATAATGCTGAGGTTTATCGATGCTCAATTACATGGATTATTGTATATTTAGTTGCTTTGCTATATTTTTGAGATATGTAGTGTTTTAGAAGGTGTTCAGTTCCTTGCAAGAGGGTATCCAATGCGTTGATGTGGTTTACATGACAAGGATCCAGAAGGAACGCTTCGCTACCATTGTATGAATTCATTATTGTTGAATTTTTTTTTGAAGTTTCATTAAATTCCTCTATCATTTTGAGGACGAATACAATAAGGTAAAGGGAAGCTATATATTAACGGCAAAGCTCCTGAATGCTGCAGCTCGACCAAAAGACTTTGTTGGAAGTATTCTTGGTAAACGTGTTTATTTGATACAGTTGTTTTTGGAGATTTTTGAAGAGCTTAGTGGCACATTTCTCACGGATTTTCTCGTAGGACCTAGCCGCAATCTTCCAATCATCATGCATCCGCTGCCACGTGTTGATGAGATCAGCACTGAATTGGATCATGATGACCGAGCCGCTTATTTTCGTCAAGCAGAAAATGGAATGTACGTCCGAATGGCCGTACTAACGACGATACTTGGGAAATCACCTATGTAGACTGTAATATGACTTGTTTATTTACATTACATTGACTAAATGTCAATATAGTGTTAAATGTTATTAGTACAAAATTAATCTAGTAGCCTTAATAATTGGTTTGTTCCTATTCATTTTCTTTGGGTGCGATTGCTATATGGCAAGCCTTCACTTCTAGTTCTATTTGTATTATTTCTGCTGTTTTATTGTTTTAATATCTTTAAATTTTGTCATGTTGAAAAGTTGTTTGTGTTATTGTTAAGTCTCCTTTTGTTGAGTATTGATTGGGTAATTTTTAGAATAAAAATTTTATTCAGATTATATATGGGCCTTTAAGACCATACCCTTGAATTGAGAAGTGATCATTACGCGATATTTTGTGTTACACTCATCTCATCTATCAAATAAGATGGGACCAATTTCCTTATGTTGAGTATTTCATTTTATTTTTGTACAACTTTTAAATTTGAGCAAAATGCATCCCTCTGAGGACCAGAAAACAATGAAACCACTCCTTATGCGATACCTAAATAGAGCGACTCGAGCATTAAAGAGAATATGTTACTAGCGATGTAACATGCTGCATCACTTTCACCTTAGAGTTGTGTTAACTCACATGTTGATAGTAACATACTAACCATGAAGCTGACCAGAGTGGTACATTGGTTGAAACTTTATGTGAGCTTTATTGATATTGTAAGCATTACGATCAAGACTTTCACAATAAAGTTGGAGGAAACTATTCTTATGGTCGAGTGTTCTGCATGTCACCCTCGAACAATGGCTTTCTTCAATTTGACGTTTTTCGAAAGCATGGCATTTTACACATCGTTCACTTAGTACATCATCAGATTTTCAGTAGCTAAAGCATCCGAGTTCCTGCTGATTGCCAATAATAGTGTAGGCACCAGTGAAATCTTCATTTTAACTCATGGTGCGCAAATCTAGCTCAATATATTCTGTTCGTCCTAGAGTATTTGCTGAGCACCGCAATTTATTCTAAAAACCTTCACGTGTCCGTCCCACCTAATCTTTTACTGCATGACGTGTGTACGGCTGTGTCTGTGATTTTTGATCGCGGACGTAGGTCGCAGGTTTGGATTCCTTCTTATTTGTGTGCTACTGAAAGCGCCTAGGATCACTCGGTCGATAGTTCGCTAAGTTTTCATCCGGTAATCAATAAAAGTAGGACGGACCATAGTGTTGAAAGGATGTGCTTGTAACATTCTTTGTCTTGTTGACTACATGCTTAGTGCTCTTGTATGCTCAACAAGCTGTTGGTGTCCTTCATTGCATTGACTTCACGACCTTGAAGAGGGTATCAGGAACGTTTCTGTTCTGTTAAGTTTTTGATGTTGATGTTAAATTGTTTTTTGATGTATAACTCAAAGCCATTTTTTCATCGTAGAAATCGGCTTACCGTTGTTTTGCCTGAGTTATGTTTGGTGTAATGAATATGACGTCATGAGCAAAGAGAAGATGATGAAGTTGTCAACTATTCATTCTTTCTTCCGTATCGTTTCATTTTAGTTTTTCCATGTTGTTCTCACATTCTATCAGAAGCTAGTGATGGAACGATATAAGAAAACGACGAAAAAGTTCCTGGCAGAACAAAAAATCATATATATGACAAAAAGTGGGTGGTCCGATTTACTTTATTATACTGTCAACCGCCGCCATCCGTTAAGTTTTGCAAGTATTAGTTTCGACGAATCCGGTTTAAGAACTAACTATTTTCTATTGTCTACAAAAGCTTACACTGATTTATCATCATGAGTAGATCATCACTGTCCAATTCCAGGATACGAACAGTCGTGTCATCAGAAGAACAATCGTGTTGTCAGAACTTTGTTATGTTTTGCTAGTGCATTGTTTCTTTGCATCTTTCTTTTCATCTAAAAAGTTCAATGGAAAAATTTTCTGCAGTTTGAAGGAAACAGAAAATAATATAATTTTTTTGATCAGTCGAATGTCTACGAGAACACGATCTGATAACGACGAAATGATTTTAAAGCAAAAAATTCCATACGAATTACATGTATGAGTAACAGTACCTCAAAAAAACGACTGAACTTGAATATGTAATAAACGAATTTTACCTCATACCGCAAAACAGACGTCGTTACAGTAATGTCCTCCTAAGCTATCGTTTCATGCTGATTTTCTGCAAAATGCGAATTGTCATCGCCTGTTTTCGATCTTCACCCGTGTGGTGTTCCGTGTAACCGACCGGTTCACATTTTTATGTCTATCTTAGTGAATGATGATCGTCGACGGACCAGATTGTGTTCACTGATTTGCCTTTTTTTTTTTCTCCTAAAAATCATTATATACCTCGCTTTTCTTCTGATGAATTTCATCGGTGTAAAATGGAATTACATATTACCTTCAAGATTGCTTCTATAAGCATCGAAATAAAATGATGTTGTTATTTTTCTAACTCCTAGTAAATTACTGATCTCCGTTTTTATGTTGATGTTTGATGATATAACGGCGAAATATTGATCACATACAACAGATAGCAATATCTAGTTTGACGTAATACAATGAATAGTTATTGATTAGTTCTAAATGTCTAAATGTTAGTTTTTCGTCACACTCATCTATGATTTAACTCAATAGCTCACTTCTATTTATCTATCGATCTAATCAACAATAACAATGTATTTTCTGTATGAGATGTGTATAATTACAATAATAGGCAAAAAATACACTTGTATTATTAAAAAATAAACAATTTTGATCTGACCGACCAATTTGGATCGATATAGTTCATTTTCCTTAGTGGTTATGTTCTAATAGAAAATTATATTACTATCGCTATTTCATGGCTGGAAATTCTAATTATCTCATAGAACAATTTGATTGTTATTTCCACTTTTCGTTAATTAAGATCAAAAATTTCAAATACTGTTATCATTGGCGTTTTTATTTTTGATTTGTAGAGCACAAAGTGTTTAATCTAAACAAGATGATCAGCATTGACCATCACACGTAGCAGCACCTCAATTTCGATCCTAGTGTTTGAAGAAAATGAATGAGGCAATTTAACGCTTGTCTTCTGAGTGATGACGACCAACATTAGTTCATCATGTTGGTCACGAACGAGTTCGATGTATTGCATAAATTCACTTATACTCGTATGTTATACTGTCTAGACATTGCAGAAGAGGCAACCTCAAGATCACTTTAGCTGACTTCGAACTTTCCTTTTGAGTCTGATCTTTTGCCATAGATAATGGTGATGTTTAAAGTTGACTAATTGAACTTTTGTTCAATCAATAGTACAAAAATACAGTAACGAATATTTATGAAGTCAGAGTAGATCATAAAATCTTGGCATTAAGCAAGAAATACATAACGCAATCGTTAAAAAGGTGAAGCCAGCCAACTATACACATACAGCAATCATGATAGCTTTAGTGTTCTTATTAAGGGCATAAGTGGTGATACGAGATGATCGCCAATCGATGAAACGACATTAATTGAGGTTGGAATGTTCTCAGATTAGACGAATATCAAGGCGGACCGTGTAAAGTGGGCGGTTGTCATTTGTATGCTTCTCAAGGAACACTCTCCGTTTGTTTGCACTAATTTAAATATTTGTACGTATTTGTGTTGACTGCGACCTTATCGAACAAAGAGCACGACGGGTTTGGAGGAAACACTATTCATTCTTCAATATAATATTATGTATTTTTTAGTGAATAGCGCACCCTGTAATAATGTTATTTATCAGCAGCCGTTCGTTTCTTCACCATTTCCGTTCATGACGAATTATTCACTAAAATTAAACTATAGCCAATAAAATGCCAGTGTTAAGAAATTACAGTATAGTCAATGATTGGGTCTGTTCTTTGGATAGGTAATGAGTGAAATTTGTCGAAGAAAATTTGATCTGTGACGTACGCCACACATCCCATGTCGGCTCCATTTCTGAAAACCACTACAACTTGTTATAGTTGATAGAGGGAAATAAATGATTATGGAAGAATCTGTAATTATGCTGAGTTGGTCGCAAAACTTGAGAGCTCAGACGGGATTCGGATCCACACCTATAGATGTCCGTTTAGCCGTGCTTATCTGTTACACTACCAAGGCTCTCGATTTACGATCACTCTATGCTTCACTAATACTAAGTGTGTATACTATCAGCTATGGAAGATTATGTTGTATCGTATCTGTTCAACGTTATTTTGTAAGGTCCTCAGAAAAAACGGAAACTAAACTCGTCCGCGAGTTCCAAAAGAGATTTCGTATTCCTTTCTCTTATAATCATTATGACTGCATAGGTGAATATTGAATTGAAATGTCTAGGAAACAAGAGAATAGAAAGCGGAAGAAAAGTAAAGTAAGTTTCATTTCAGTTGTTTCATTTGAAAGCACTGCCTGAGTGCAGTCTATAAGTTAGCGTGACGTCATCAAGAACTGCGATCGAGCGTTTTCCAGTTTGATGGAATCGATTCGCTTACGAAAGATTGATGTAATTTGGTGAAACGATGTTGTTGTCACATTCGACGTTCATTTACTGTTCAACATAAACTACTCATTCGACACCAAGCTGTCCTTGTACTTTTGCTTTCCTTTAAATGACACTCACTTTACTAAGGCGCAATTTTTTTTATTCTATCATATACATCTCAATTGACCTTTTTTTAGTTTTCTACTCCGAAATTTTTGCCTCCAAACGATTTTGGACTTTTAGTTTGCTCACTTTTTCATGCTCCTATCATTGCCAATAGTAGTAAACGTGAATTTCAATTATTACGAGTCACGAGCAATTGACTGTTTCAATGAGGTGCCATAAGTTAATAATAAGATAATTTTTGGCGTTGATCAATCCCTTGTGGTGGGATGCGCCCCCGCATTCATGTTCAACGTGATATCGTGGAGGTCGCTGAATGCGAGCCTAGTCTATACAGTGACTTGAGTTGACCACTGTTTACCAAGTCAGTTCTAGTTACCTTATCCAATTTCTCTGGTACTAATTTACCAACACCGGAGGATGGCGGGCTTGGTAGGCCTGAGGGCGGCCGCGAACTTATTTGGACCTGTGTGTCACTGTGTTACCTCCACCACTGCGCCCCCAGGATGTATCATATCCGGATATTATATCACAATGGGAAGATTATGCTATTAATATCCTTTGAGTCATAGAAATATCAAATTTCTTCTCATCGCAGCTTAATTATAATAAACCCTAAATTACTCAAATCTAAATGGGTTTTGTTACACAGCCTTGAAATCTCTTTCTGATTCAAAGAAGGCAGCAAATCACAAAAGTGACCGCATCATCAGTACGCTAGAATACAATTCTCCTATGTTTTCTTAAGAATTTCACAGATCACCTTTCCTCAGATCAATTAATGAATAAGCACTACTACACTGATATTTTCTTAGTCTGTTTTTTTGGTTGTCGTTTGAGTAATAGACGACCGTAAACCAAATGGAACGATTTTCTGTGAGTATTGGTCTTCTGAGCATAAAATTATTCTCACATCAGAAGCGCATCAGATTTCGTTGGGTAAGGTATAACGCATGTCAGCGTCTCCTGATTAGCTACTCGATAAGAGAACAGCTTTTCTCATCGTCATCATCATTTAGCACTTTATTGAAGTAGTACTCCCATCTTTCAAATGCTACGGTGTTTCCGATAACGTAGCTATCATTTACATAAAATTTTTTCGTACAGAACTTTTACAGTGATGTTAATTTCAACAATTAAATTCTTGTCAATACACTATTCGGATTACGGTATCATTAATGCCGTTTCTATTGGTGAACGTTATTCTATTTAGCATCCAACCAATTAGAAGAGCATACGATTCAATTTTGTACTAACTTTTTTGCTTGTTAAAAGCAAAACATATGTTAAATAGTGAAGAACATCACCAGATACCGTAATAATATGTAGATGTAATACACTAGAAAATTCTAACCACTTTGAGCTGATGAGGTTCATTTACTTTCTTTTATTCTCACCTCATTCTTATTGAGTGCTTTCGCCAGGAGCAACGTACCGCATAGCAGCCCGTTTTTATATTCATTCACTCACTGTGCATTATTCTTTTTTGATATGAGTTTCTTTTTCTAACTTGAACCATTTTTCTTTGTGTAGGCTGTAGATAAAACTCGATGGAAAGCAAATTCAAATCTGACTAGGTTTCATAATTTAATACCAATTATATAAATGAAATTGTTCCTTTTTCAAACATATGTAAGATGTTTTATAGGGCTAATTTAAGTGAGGATGAGTGGAGGTGCCGGTGTTGATTGGCATGATGAGATGGACATACCAAAAATGGAGCTTCTTAACGCCGCTTATGAGGGCAACATATCAAAGGTGAAGTTATTTAAGCGATTTCCCTTTCCCACGTGATTCTGAGTCTTTTTGAGATTTCTTTTCTTTAAGAAACGTCGTTTTTTGGTATTATTATCACTAAAACGTTAAATACATTTCATTACAAGAAAAATGCCATCATCGGCTCAATGCAATTGAGTTTTTTTTTCTTTTTGAAAAGCTGTAGAATATTTTAACTGCACTGAAAGTTTCGGATTATGATTCTCATATCCTAAGGGTACTCCGTCAGTTATGAAACTTGCGAAGCCAATGGGATCTCACCAGTAAGTAACTGGGAGCGACTTTATTCAGCTCTTCAGATTTGGTAGTGAAACCAAATACAAATAATTATAAAGATTGTTAGTTGCTAACTGAAATATGGAGACTTTATTGATTTGTTGCGCCTGATGATATGGTACATTTAAAATTCATTATGTGAGTTGTTGATCTCATTTTTAGGTAGGAGAGTTACTTCAAATGGGAGTTAACATTGATTCGTATGACGATGATCATGTGACTGCTTTACAGATTGCTGCTTTTAATGGAAATAATGCTATGGTAAGTAACGTACCATTATTTCTATTACTTTAATCGATACAGTATTCTAATGCATATCATTTATTGATCGTTGAATCGTTGACATTAAATTGCTCCATTTCAAATTGATGACATACAATATCGTAGTCTCGACGACTCCCATATGAAAGAGATCTGCGGAAAACCTCTAGTAGTACCATAACCTTTACAATGACTAAGCGAAAATAATTGATCTATGATATTTGAAAAATGACGTTGTGTTTCTTGGATGGCGCTACCTCACACAGTGTGCTCAGCAGCATAGTGACAGTAGTGATAACCACAAACACATTTCCAATCTTTACAGATGGTCATTCAAGAGAACGTTAGCACTTTTATGAGCCTCATTCTACAAGCTCTTTTCGTACATTTGACAACCTTTCTTGTGATATGAGTAATTTATTTATACTTTGCTTTCGGCTACTATTTCTGAATATCTCACAAATGAGATGTATTCAGATGGTCTAAACCGCTTAATTATGCTTTATATTGTGCTTTTTGGTAATATTAGAGAAAACACGTTACCTGAAGACTCTTTATAGTCTATTCTATTTGTGAGGAAAACCTAATTGTGTACTAGTTGAGAAAGTTAGCTTATTACTTCCAGCATTTTTTAGTTATGTAAATGGTTTTGATGCTTATCGATTTTAACGACAATCGATATCTGAACAGTTTGATGATGGTTTCCATTACTGATATTGTTGTCAGAAAAGCTTGGAAATAAGGACTACTAAGTTCATTATAAAAATTTCTACTCACAAATCCTCATTGGAAGGATCTTTCTGCTTCTATGTTCTGCTTGTATAGTAAAACAATGAATTGAGTGTAATGACATAGAGTGATTATATCAAACATTTGCCTTACAAACTGATAAGATTCTGACACAGGTAACGTACCTGCTAGATGAAGGAGCCGATCTCGAAGCATGCAATCAGGTTGGTATGACACCGTTTCATCATGCGTGTCGTGAAGGACGAATAAGTGTCGTAGAAACACTACTTCAACGTGGAGCTGACATACATCGTATCACGTTAGTAGTTGATAACTGCTTTATCCATTGTAACCTTTCTAAACAACTCTTCATTGCCATGAATTGTTCGTTACTTAGATAGAAAATTCGTCCGGATCGCTTTTAATTGTTTTCTAATTCTATAGAATCCATCTAGAGCACATTCTATTACGATGCTATTCATTATACTATTCTGATTTAAAAAATCAGGTCAAAGTACATAGTCTACAAAATTTAACACGTTATGCATGTATCCCTCAGAATTCACTAGTATCCTCGAAAACGAATTTAACCAAAACGATCTTAATGAAAATCAATAGAATATGGTTGTCTTTTATCAGCGATGAATGAAACAGTGATGAATGGTTTATGCAAGAAATGAGTCGTTAGGTAATTATGTTGATAACAGGTACTGTTCATGGTAGATAGAAAACAAGAGAAGGAAGTAGAGTGACACAATAGGTAATAATGTTGATAACAGGTACTGTTCATGGTAGATAGAAAACAAGAGAAGGAAGTGGAGTGACACAAGATGGTGCGAGCTTGTAAAATAATCGATTGTTTCTGATCCCATATATGAGGTTGATGATGTTCTGATTTGAACTGCTAGACCATAGTCTCTATATTGCTCCCATAAACGGTCGCCTCCAGTAAACAATAGGCGAAATCCGTTTTTTCAGAAAATTGAATATTCGTGATAGAGTGCTGATATGATTGAGTTTCTAAACTATGGGCGAAAAATTTGTTTTACACGGTTACCGATCGTGTTTGATTGATTGGATTGCTAGGCTCTGAGGAAAATGATTCCCATCGAAACGCTGACTTGTTTTATGTTATGTTGTGTCTTCAATACAACATTGTATATCAACCTCGAGTATTGTTTAACAAGATTTCAATTGAAATATTTAATCTACAAATGTCAAGGTTAAAGGATAACTGGTTTTGAAAGCTGAAAGCTTAAAAATTGACATTGCTGAGATGGATACGAGTCAAGGATTATAATGTGGGGTATAGCGCGAATGAGTGTGATGTGACCTCATTATCAATAAAGGCGGCCATCCAACCAATCAGTTAAGATCAAAGAGTAGTGCCATCTAATGGTTGTGCCACCTTAAATTCCATTCAATTTGGTTCAAGTACATAAATTCCTCAGAGGCGCATTTCTTCTCTGCTCTCTTTTTCACTTTGAACGGAGTAGGTATTGGTTAAATTGAATGTTTTTTTTATTAAATAATTCATGATTTCTTTTGGAGCAAACACGAGGTTGTTACATATTCCCTATTTGATTGGCTGATGTTTCGGCAGTTTCGCCTTCTTCAGATTCTGAAAAGGCCAGAACCTTCACAATTCCGTCAGCAAAACATCTTCCACTACTTAAACAGAAGAAATGATCAGACTTACAGAACAATGAAGTTTTGATATACTCACCGGTTTTCGATGAGTCTTCTACTTTGTAGGTCAAGTAGAAACTAATCACGTGAGAATTACATAAACAGACAATCTACCTCACTTATCAAACAACACTCTTGTGTATTCTGTCATACCATATGCGATCTCGAGGCATTCCTCTCTGCGATTGAATGTTTAATCTTGGTTTAATTTTTCGTACTAGGTGTTCTTCTACGCGGTGTGACCTACCCATTCCGCCAATATGTTTTCTCTCCGCACGCTTTGTAGTAGATCACGTAAATAGTACCTGAACTCATGCAATCACCTCCTGTACCATTCGGGCAAATTATGCAGTTTTTAAGTTCGCAGATACAGTCATATAAGCCGTTGCGGACTAACTGGCGTTTTAGACTGCTCGGTGGAATTTCAATTATTCTGACCAATTCATCTAAACCTGCTCTTTTTATACAACGTCTTACAGTCATATTTATTTTATTGAGGAAAAACGTAAGGTAAACTTCTGTTTTCAGTCAAATTTTTTGCTTCGGATTGTTCTATTCCTCCTTAACCTCTTGCGACGATCTATAAATGTTTGTTATAGGCGCACTTTTAGTATGTGCAGAGTGAGGGACGAGTGATAATCAACTAAAACATTTTTATCGATTTGTTTTTTATACCATTTTGTTATCTAGATGTTTTCGTGGCTATAGTTTAATATCCAGGTTCAAAGATGGAAGCAAGTTTTCTTAAGGGTTTCTCAGATGTACTCTAACTGTTATTTGTTATTGACTATATGTATTTTTTTGTATGCAGGAAAATCAATAACATAAAAAGTAGTCATCATCATCATCGCTGTTTAGTAGTCTTAGCTGTTTTACAAATGATACCCTTTCTGGTAATGAATATTTCAGATTTATGGGTGCTACAGCGCTAACACTTGCTGCTGCTGGAGGTGCGTTAGAATTTTATGGAAGATAAAAAAAAAAACTAATCCAATTTTTTTTCGCTTTTTAATAACGAGCTGCTATTTTTATCAACTGTACTCTTATTAATAACTCATGAGTTATCGTCGTCTTATATCCATCCACACTGCGGAACACTCTCTCCTACTAGTCTTTTTTACTCTTTCATCTGATCCTTTCTCAAATGATAAGATATCACATCATGTTGTTTTTCCTATCAGACTACTTTCGCTCCATTTTCTTGAATCTTTTTCACAGCTCTTGTCTTACTTAGTTGCTTTAAAGAATGTCTTCTACACCTGCCTTTGACTTTTTTCTTTGCCTATCAGCATACTTTCTTACATTTATTCCAGCACATCTGCATATCGTTAAAAAGTTGGTATCATTACGTCTAGAAGTTTCACCACCAACTATGGGACTATGTCCGACACCGCTCATAGCAGCTGCGTTTCGGAGTAGTCCACAAATTTGTGGATTTTTAAACCATCGGTGAGTATTGGTGCAACTACTGATGATTGTTTCATATCACTAATAGATATTGAGATTAAAAATGTGTTACGTATTGTCTGATTAGAACAGTTTTCTAGTGGAGCTCCAATTGACGAGACCCTAGACTCCTTACTTGGTCTTTCTGCATTGTCATGCGTACTTATGTGCTCTTCCACTAGCGTGTTTTGTGCTCTTCTTGACCTCGGAGCCGACCCAAACAAAAAGTTAGTATTAACAATTTATTCATCTTCTATTTTTCCTCTATTCAAAATTGAAGATGCATCCCGTACCAATCTCAATTGATATATTTGCTCATCCCAGTTAAACATGACAGCAAATAATCGGTTTTGGAACACTAGTAATGACGTGTAGAAGAAATAAATCAAGGTATAGGTTACGGTCGTTACATTCCAGAACTCTCAAAAAGAAAACTGCTGCCGAACTAGCTGAACAATTTAAGCGTCACGACGTCTTAGCAATATTGGCAGATAAGAGCCGAATAAGACATCATGGTCACCTAATCAGCTCTACGTATTGAATTTACTACTTAAAATTGATCGTGTCATCATCTGAATTCAGATCGTATAGCTGTTGGTGACATTCGCCAGCTGATCGTTGAGAATCAGTTAGATTGCGCGGAATTCGCGCGCGGCAAACAAACACCGCTTTCTGAAAATGCCACGCCGCTAATGTTCGCTGTCGCTGTTGGAAATGAAAGAGCGGTAATTTTTTTACTAAGACTATAAAGGGGGCGCAGTGGCTCAGTGGTGGAGGTGCCGCAGTGACACGCCGG
>KN716542.1:9129-46420 GCA_000816705.1 Dictyocaulus viviparus
ATGATCAATGTGAACTTCATAAGTGAGTCACATTTATTGAGTGAACTAGTTTTTCCATTCTTCTTGGAGTTCTAAAGATCGCTTTGTATTAGAATGCTACAATGTCCTCGTTAAATATTCAATTACCTATTTTTTTTATGTATTAGAGGTTAATTCACTTTTCCTACATCAGGAATTTTGGTAAGACAATTCCAGATTATTGCAAAGGGTTATGCTTAATATTTTTGAATCAAGCATTCACGGTCCTCAGTCTAAGTTTAATTTCGTTGAACATCGCAGTTTTTCAATAATGAACTTCAGCATGCTTAAATTTATATTACAATTACCTACCTATTGACTACTGCACTATTGGTAGGGTCCGATCGAGGGTTATATTATTATTGAATATTATAGCAGAGTTTTTCCAGCTAGGACCACCACCTTCAATCCCGTTAGAGGAAACACACGCGTCACAGACGTCGAACACACTGACGCGTACCGTCAGCACATTAAGTACGCTAAAGCGAGAGCGAGCTAAAGAACGCGAACGACATTTGAAAGAATCGAGGAATGGAGGTGACATTACTGAACGAAACGACGAGTCAAAAATCGACATGAACGATTCTGAAACGAAACGAACATCACCGGTACAGCCGCTGCAAAAGAAAACCAATTACATTGAGGTAATAGAAATAAAGTGCTATTTAAACTCATTTTGAAAGCTTGAATTTTATCGCTATAAAACCCGCTTCATCGCAGCACTTTGTAGGATAAGCTTTTTCATTTCAGGAACCTCACTCTAACGCCACTACATTGGAACGAAAGGAACGAAAACTGGAAAAAGAGCAAGCGTTAGTTAGACGAATTACAAACGATATGCAAATAGCCCATTATGTTCGACAAATGGAATTGGCAGGGAACACATAATAAACGGCATCGAGGAGGTTGGTCAGATTCAATCTTAGTTTTGTTCTGATTGCTGCTGACCTTTCCGAGTTCGAAGTAATTTTTCTGTTTGAGACTCATGTATTAATAATAATAAATAAACTTCATTCACTTTTCTCGAATGCTGTGGAAGACTGATTCTATTTCTCTTTCTATGTGCGAGGATTCGTAGATATTTTTTCCCAATTTCAGCGTTTTCTACCGGTGTTTTTCGAATTCGTTCGCTACGTTTTTTCGAAGCTGGTCTTCGACGAGCTCTTTGGTATCTTGGTAAAGCCGTTGCCAACCATAAGCTGCTTTTCGTGGTAGGATAAGAGTCACTCTCTTTTCATATTCGAATTAGACTGATAACATTCGCATTTGACCGCTTCTAACTGCTACCATTTGAAATTTTAATGGAATCACCAGGCAGTTATTTTCGAGTAACTTCAATAAAACTGCTTGCTACTTTTCTTTAAAGTATTTCTTAGTAGTTGAACTGCAGAGACCGAAATGGAATGAGTTAAGCTTGACTGGACTTGATTTTAAATCACTTCATTCATTGGCTAGAAACAATTCTTAGAAAAAACTTCCGTTTTGTTTGGTCAACATTTTTGCTGATAAAAAGTTTATTTAAGCTTAAAATGAATCATAGCAATATAACGCTTCTTTAAATAAATATATTTTTCCTCTCCAAAAAAAAGACTAAAATTACAAGTTCCAATGTCATGAAAGCTTTCTCCAAAATTATTCCCCGTTGTTATTGAAAGCGTGCATGTTTCAAACAGCAGAGCCATTCACAAAAATTTCGATTTGAGTAACCAGTGCATCCCCTCAGGTCGTATGTTCTTTATGGACAAGACGATTCTAGTAAAATTGTTAGCATAAGTAGTTTCTCTTAATAACTGCATGCTACTAAGTATTAAAAGCAACATAGCTTAATTAATGACGTGGTTATTATCAGATTATTTCTGGAAATTCGTTCTGGATTTTTGTCGATCAGGTTCAAGATCGTATACCGTAATTACATCAATTACCTACATATGCGAGACAACTACTGTAACCAGTTACTGTACGAAAGAAGTTTATCTACAATTACGATTAGAATAGCTTTATTCACTTGAATTTTGAAAACTGCGAAAAATCGTCTCATTTTCTCGAATTAGTATTTCATACTTTTTTATATGCATTGGTCAGTATGAATTTGTATCTTTACAATGGAGGCGCAATGGTGAAGGTGTCATGGCGGCAGGTAAGCCGGAATCAGTCTGTGGCCACCCCATGGACCGACCAAACCGGCCATCCCTCTGGGGTCGGTAAATTGCTATCAGAGGAATCTGCATAAGATAACTAGCACTGAATTGTCGGAAGGTGATCAACTCAAGCCACTGCATAGACCAGGCATGCACTCAATCACCTTAACGATATCATATTGAATACGAATGCGTAGACTCATTCCGCCACGAGAGATTGATCAATGCCAAAGCCCATCCTATTTTAGTTTATCTTTACGATATCGTGGCTGGTTTCAAATCAAAATTTAAACCAAAATTTCAAGTCAATTTTAGATTGCTTTGGAAAACATTTATACTTGAAACATTTAAATTTACGCGATGGGAGACACATAATTCTTAATAGCGAATACTTAAGCTCGATTCCACACCAAGATAAACCAAGCCTTCTATCTTTCACAGGTCGCTCAAGTAGATTATGCTAATGTTTATCCTTATTGTTATAAGGAAAGTTAATAGTTATGGTTTCTAGTTTTTTTTAAGCAAAAAGAACTTCGATTGTTATAGCCTACTATTAAAATTACATTAGCATAAAAAATTTTCAATAAAATGCCTTCATCAACAAAGCTTACAATTATGAAAAGCTTCTTCGTAGTCCACATTAGTTTTTGAATACGATAGACTTTCCTCGAATTTTGATAAAAAAAAGTAACTTTTTAAACAATACTATGATTCAGGACAGTTTTTCAGTATTATTGATCAATTTGGCTTTGATTTTAATGAGCTTAAAATTAAATCATCTGCTGAAGTGCCGCTGTTTTACAGTTATGAGGTCATTCTAAGACCGATAATGTAGAAACTGAAGAAAAAACTTTTGAAAAATTCAAGATATTTCGCAAATTTAGAAAATTTTTCGAACAAATGAAATGATCAAAGGAGAATATGTCCTTCATTGACTTTGACCTGAATAATCCATTATTTACATACTATTTTAGGTGCTACCATTAATTTTTGTATCGTTGTCGTTGATTGGTCCGCTTGTATATGGACGTGAAATGACCGCTAAAGTGCCGTTCACTGTGATTGGAGGATCCGGCAATGACGTCATCTCGAATGGACTAGTTGTCCAACGAACACAACGCGATTTCAATTACAGTAATCCAGCATTTACTGCATTGAATTTCTTGGACACATCAACGTTTGCAGTCCTATTGAAAACCTCGTATGTTTTTGATCGTCTAATCTCCTGATTTTTTTTATCAAACAAAGCTTAAAAGCTTAAGTATGGAAGTTTTCAAAATAAACAATCTATAATATTTTATATCTTGTTTTCATTTTTTACAAAATCACTTTCTCAAATCTACAATTTTTACTTTCTTTTAAAGGTTACTCAGGTTACATATCCTGATCTAAGCTCAATGAGCCTTGAGAAAATGATCTCATGCAAGTCCTTGAAAACTTTTTAACAATTTACCTCATTCATTGTATGAGTGCAAAATCAGAAACTGCATTTAGGCAAAGCGTTGTCATGAGCTCATCTATTTTGTATTAAGCATATTATAAAGTACTCCGAATGTGTTTGATTTTTGTTTTTATGATTCTGTTTCTCGACGAAATTTGATACTTGAAAAGAACACGAAGGAATCATGATGTTCAGCGCAGTGATAAGAGGTTACGCATTGCTACCAAGGTAGTTCGACACGCTCTCATTCTAATTAATCCTTCTGCTTCTTTGGGATCAATGTACCGGAATGATTTGTAAACATAAGAAGTACAGATTTTATAAGTACTGGCATCAAAATAATCAGGGAACATAAGCAGCATCAACTTAGTGAGGATAGCTCAACTTACATCGTTGTATAGGCCAAACTCGCAATAAGTCACATCGCGACGTACAATGAAAACAAATCAGTGATGTTTCTCAAAGGTGCGGATCAACAGCGTTGTTCAGCTTTTCATAGGCAGGTGTGACACAACGGTCGGCTACGTACGTATGAAGTCTTTGGCTTAATACCATGGACATCTAAGCCAATGAGATCTTTTGTTTCTTCAATGCTAAAGAATTGGTCAAAGTTCTTTGTTGAGAATAAAAACAAATATGTATTAACAGTTAGCAACAATTGACTGCAAGGCATCACAAGACTTAATATTCGTTCAATAATCTTAGACAATTCCTATTGAAGTCGTATTAGCAGCTAATAGCGAAGAAGCGGACAACGAATAAGCTGTTAAGTTTTGTGTTATCCTATTAATTTTACTGCTCCCTCATTTAATAGGCTTTTGCATTATTCAACCTCAGTGAAACGCCGTACCGTTTAATAATACCTCGTCAACTGACGTTTCTGGTTCAGATATGGAGCAACCGTTCTGGAACATCCATGATTTCATAGCTTTATATAACTTTGCCAGTATGATCTGACTGATTAGCCTTACTAATAACTACTAGTACCTCAAAATCACTTAGCCTCTAGTTTGAAAAGTAACTTGAGTATGAAGAACTATTTATTTAAGGACTAGAAAAACAACTTGCTTAAATTTCTTAAAAATTGCAGGATGGCCAAAGATACGATTCTTCGTAAAGATGCTGTTTTGGCGTATTCGTCACTGAAAAAACGTCTTGATAATTTTCCAATAGGAAACAAAGAGGTGCTGTAATAACTCTTATGTCAGCAACTGATATTGTGATCTATTGATCGGTTTATAATAGTTATGTATTTTTCCTTAAATTTTCTTGTAGTTTCTGGAATCGTGTTCAAATGAATGTGAACTGGAAAAAGAGATGGTCGATAAAATTATCAAGAAAAGTCCACAGGTAATTATTTTAATAATTTTTTGTAAACTATGTTTATAGTTTCCAAGACCGACTATCGATTAGCTTATTGGCATTGCATAATAAGTCAAAGTTTTTTTGTAGTGATTCATTTATTTTTCATCCAATCATGATAGTTATTGTAGTTCATAGAGATCTTACATTTGCATAATTTATAACACAAACAATTGATGAGTCAACTAAAAAACTTGTGGAAACTCAGACGGAGCTGCATCCTACGCCCACAGATGTCTGGTCTAATGTGCTACCGATTACTTACCGAGGTCCTCGTTATTCGATTACTTAGTGCTCCAATTATACCTTATATTTGTAATCGTTTTTTATTATCAACGGTTTCTCCTTTACGTTTGCTCTGATGACCTGATATTAGCATTGCATTATAAGTATAAGATAAAAGTGCAGCATTGGTCCATCACAGAAAAACGAGTATCTCGGTAGTGCAGTCGTTAGCACACCAAACCATGATTTTTAGATTCGTGTGCAACACTCGTTTGAGTTCCAAATCACTTGATTGACTCTGAGAAGATTTTTGAGCATGAAAATCTTAGTTCCACGTCTTTGAGTTCAACAGGGAACTTTCATATTACTACTTATTCATTCAAAAAGTTGGTGTCTAGGAGCTTCACCTTCTTCAGGGATGAAAAGGTCAAGGTCGTCTACAACTAAGTCAATTAAGCACTTCCATCATTCTATCAGAACCTATGATTTAATATTTATTTCAATCGCCGGAGCAACACATTTCTTTCACTATAGCCACCACCTTTTTAACGCATTCTCACTACTTCCTCCAAGTGGAGTTAAATTGTTCAGAGTTTACATGGACTATGAATGTACCACTCTCATCGAAATAACAGGCTTATATACTGTCTTATACCAAAAATGTGGCATCCGTCCTCTGACTTCATTTTTGGGTTTATTGTGGTTGCTAATTGAGCTTTTATTGTCTTACAAAGACAATAACGTCCTCTGTTTCTGTGCGAGGTTTATCACTTCTACTTCAAAATCTCACGTAGTTGTGTTCTATGCAAGTCTAGTGAGGCATTAAGCTTATCACCCAAGTGCTCTTCTATTTCAACACAAACTTTCACACTATAAAGCCTGATTTTTTGATAAAGAAAAACTATGAGTTATGCTTGTAGCTGTTTTGTCCTTTTACATGCATGCCATTTCTTATAAATTAGTGGTGATAAATATTTTTGACAAATTTTAGCAATTAGATATCTTATTAATTGAAAAATAGACGTAATAATAAAGAAAACAAAGCCTCATTCTTTGTAGTGGAAAAACACAAAAGTTTGCGAGTTCAAAAAAACCTCTAAACCTCTTTTTTTTTTCCTCGAGAATTTTACTTTTTTCTCTTCTTCAAAATCAAACTCTAAGAGAGAAGAAAGAAGAACGCGGCCCTCGTAGATCGACATAGATCACGTTTTATTTATTAAAATATAAAGCCATTTTCTAAAAAATAGTTCACATAATTCATTGCAGATAATTACTTATTACCTTTCATTGGAAGTTAGTAAAATTAATCTAGCAATTTTCATTTGAAAAAAAAACCATTCAGAAAAAAAAATTGCTCGAAGTATAAATTCATACCTCTCCTTGAGGAACATCGAAATACTCTTTTTCCCACTGCAATATATCGGACAAAAATATTTTGCCACGAATTTCAAATTTGATTTTGAATGTTGTTGGAGACGAGAAGTGCGTGTAGAATGTGTGTGGGTGAATTGACTGCCGTTGGAGTACTGAATGTTGTTGCCGACTGAGTTACAGCCTTCTTCAGTCATTGTAGTGTGATGATTCAGTGAAATATCAGTGATAAACTCCTTTGTGTTAGTAGTGGTGCTACCACGCGGTACTTCAGATTCGATTGCGGAATACTTTTGTACGAATGTTGTAAGGAGAACGATAGCTCTCGGCTATACACCTCAAACTTGAGTAATTAAACCTTTATGTAGTACATAACAATAACACGATAACAAACAACAATAATAATAATAAATGACGGATATTTCAAACAATAAAACGCAATGTAGGATAATAGTGGTACAGCTGAAGTATACGCTAGAC
The DNA here is from genome assembly GCA_000816705.1 of Dictyocaulus viviparus. Classification (NCBI taxonomy): domain Eukaryota; kingdom Metazoa; phylum Nematoda; class Chromadorea; order Rhabditida; family Metastrongylidae; genus Dictyocaulus; species Dictyocaulus viviparus. Next base: position 16,165 of record KN716542.1, read on the forward strand.
AAATTCGTCAGATGAGAATAAATACTATTGAGATTTGACCAAACGTAGGAAATTCTAAACATGTTAAATTCAATGAAATATGAATCTGTAAATAGGAAAGACTTACTAGGTAGTACGTAAGAGTGGTGCGAGGACCAATAGTGAATTTTGTAAGCTTGAATATCATGAGGATCATATTTAACATGTTACGACAGCAGGGATAACATGTTAATAGTTTCTCACAACATTGGTTGTGGTCGATTGAAAAAGCTATCTCGTGCTCTGCATGGTATCGAATGATCGGTGCGTCTGAGCAAGGTGCTCATCACTCCGGTATATCGGTTGGTGTGTGTTAATGGGTAAAAAGAGAGGTATATTAGTTAGAGAGTGTAAGTGTAATGGAATGAGGATAGAAAAAATTCTTTATATCGTGGAGGATATTTTTCTATAGTTTAGTTAGCAAACAAACTCATTCTATCAGAGTTTTGATATAGTGATCTGATTGGTTGTAAATAAATGAATTGATTTCCTCCTATCCCCATTCCACTCATCTGCTGCAATACCTCAGTCTTCAGAAACAAAAAAATGAGTACTGAGAGCAAAACGAGCTTTTGTTTGCAGGTCGCTCTCACATATCCGGAAACATTTGTCAGTATGAGTAAGGATAATACGAATTTGAGTCGAGTTCATCTTGGTTCCACCATTGGAGGTACGTTTTGATCTGCAACTGTTAATTTTGCTTATATAATTTATCATTAGTTATTTGTTGTGATTTTGTTTATATGATATGCTATTACTTTACCATAATCTGACTATCCATTTGATTACGTATGATAACAAGTCTTACAGTAACCTGCATAGAAATACGGTAATGGTAGCTGGAATAAAAAATAATAGAGTGATCAGTGGTGATGTCAAAACGAATTCATACTAATTTCTGTCTTCTCACTTTATTTTTTAATGAATCCAGTTAATTTTAAGTATTTTTAATACTAGAATGGTAATGATTTTTGTACGAATTTAGGTGTTCATAGATGTTTTCTTCTAAACTTATTTATTCATTTTTATATCTCCTTACTCTATGAGGCACTTGTAGGGGTTGAAACGGATTCTGATGGAGCAATTTCTCGAGCTCAAGCTCTACTGTTATCATTCAAATTAAGAGATGGCACATCAGATGAGCAAATCGTTGCATGGGCTGATAATTTTGAAGAGCAGGTTGGTGTTACCCTCAAAAAGTATAGCATAAAAAAAGCAGAAACCTTAGAAAACAGCTGAGAAGGTTTTGCGCAAAACTGCTCTTATGAAAAGCTAATATATTCCCCACTCTGAGGCAGTCAAGCCATGCATATTTCTTGGACAGTGAATTAGAACGGAAATGATCTGAGAAGATAATCAGTGCAGAATAGCTACCTTAAGTCACTGTAGGAATCAGACCTGCCCTCAATCACCTCGCCGATATCAAGTTGAAGTCGAATGCGTGGAGCGTTCCACAAGCAATCAAAGTTTAAAGCTTCATTTTTAATATCCTCAATATTTCAAATGAACAGAATTTTTTTGTTGAGATCGTAACACTCCTATCGCTTAGAAACGTCAGGATTGAGAGTTCAGAGAAACATAGAACAAGGAAACGGGACTCAAAATCTATGTTGTGATAAAAATTCATGACAATTACAGATAAATATGACCTCTGCCCCAAACGTATCGCTATTGTTCTGGTCGCCAGTTTCGTTTTCGTCATGGGTGATAAGAGGTATTCAGAAGAGTTATCGTTGGTTGAGTGTCTCAGCCGCCGTTCTATGTCTTTTCTGCTTTCTGGCGACTTTTGGCGCCAACGCATATCAGGTAAACCGCGCACAAACGTTCATTATTTCTTACGATCACTCTAAAAATTTGATAGACCATAGAATTGGAAGATTTTCACTATGTTTATTTGAATTACCAGAGAGAATTCATCAATGGGATTTATTGACTTCACTCGATATTTGACTTGAAATTGAGTAACATTATCATATCACTTCTATGTAGAAGCTTTTCCACTCATTTCATTTCTTATTGCAGCAAAAATTTCTGAAAAACGTAATAGTACTAATAATTATAAAACCGTAAAGTGGAAAATGTTGGCTTTGGATTTATTGAAGTCATAGTGTTCATTTATCATTTGCACAATAAATCGATAACCAAAAATAATTCACTGTCAAACGATTACCGTACGCTGAAAATTTTTCAGCTTCAAAGAAACTTGTTCAAGTAGTCTAAATATTATTCTGAGTCATTTGATCTATTTTTTATTAACTCTCATCGCTTGTAATTGTTTTGCTCTTATATCCTCAATGACCCTAAGTTAATCACAAAACTTGTGACTTTAGGCGAGAGTCGAACTTTCATCTACACATGTCTGGTCACAATGAACATTTGCCAGCATACCAGACCGGATATCTGTAGATGTGGGTTCGAGTCGCGTCGGTTGCAAGTTTTGCCACAAACACAGCACCCACCACTAGAGCTTTTTCATAATTTAAAAAATTTATTGCTTCTCTGTCACATAAGTAATGAAAAGTCCTTAAAATTCAGATTAACTGAAAGGAATGAAGTTTCCTATTTAGGACGTTTTTTGATTTTTCCACATCAGAAATGAAAACACTCAGAGCTGATCGTCGTTAACAAAAATAGTTTTTGAATCACATGTTCTTTAAATAACAAATAATAAAATAGATCGTTTTGCATTGTAGTGAAATTTTCAAAGGCGAAAAAAGGGCATACGAGTTTGTTTGTTTATTTAGTATTATAAAAATAGTAGTTTGATTAACTTTTTTTCTTAGATGAAGGAACGAAAAAATAACGTTTTGATACGTCTAATTATAATGATACGTATTGATCGACATGGATTTATTTTTAGTCGAAACCGCTTGTTGGTACGCAAATAGCGTTCACATTGATCGTCTCCTGCGCTGGTGGTCTGTTCGTACAGGTTGCTGTCTCTGCACATTTTGATCCGCTTATTTGGCCCGTATTTTTTAATATTACAGGTGAGAATAATGGTTTATTGAACTTTTTAAAACGATTTCTTCTTCAGATTTTTGAGACGCATTGTTTATATTTCTGGATTTGTGTTGTTGTTATTTCATTCCTCAGTTCTGTTGTCGCATTGACCGACAACGGATTTATCAAAACGTTTTTCGTTTCGGATCAATTTGATCGAAAAGATTATAGAATGATTCATGCTGTTATGCTAGTTGATTGTCATATGTTTCACTGCTTCTTGCTTCACTTCAAATTTTTGAAAAATATAATCGTGCTAATAATTCTAAAGCCATAAAGAGGTATCGAAATCTCTCAGACATGTCGTAAGCATTTTCTTTCATCCTCTTCCATATGTTGGCTAAACCTCAGGATCTGGTTGATTGTTACCGATTACCTTACCGCCTAAGATACTGTAGGAACTAGGGAATGCTTAGTGTACTAAATATTTTCTGATGTCTGTGAGAGATTTGCTGGTATATGTCGTCTCCACCACGGACAGACGCCAGTCTTTATAAATCAGAACGTTGTCACCATATTACGACATTACTTTTATCAGATCAGCGGCATTTTTTATAAATTTACTCTTAGTCAGAACTTCGTGGAAAAATCAATGTTCTCAAAAAAGTTAGTCCAAGAAGAATAAATAATTGCGTATTGCTGATATATGTGATAGTAAGGGTGATGATCAGAAAGAAGGATGGAACTGTGATGAACAAGCTTGGACCAGTGAACGCGTGTTAGCGGCAGCTTCTAGTCTTACTGAGGTGGCATTCCCCCAGCTAGGTAAGATAGTATCAGAAGAATTGTGGAAAATGGGCAGCACTGAACACTTGTATGCCTCAAATGCAAAGAGTAGAATCGCACTCAATCACGTTTACCAAATCATGTTGAACGCGATTGCGTAGACGTATCCCCCAGCTATCGATTACTACTGAAGCTTATCTTACGTACCTTATCTCAGTAACGAATGATAATCAAGAGGACTGTTCTTGTAAAAAGCGGGAGGTAGCCCAACAATTTCTTCTGTTCTTTCTTCCACGTAATATATTCTGTTTTTAATATTGTGTTAAGAGAAAACTGTTCAATACAATAATTTCATAAAATTAGAAAACGATTATGAGGTCTCTAATTGAGCTTTTTGTGCATCCTCCTCGTTACACAGCTATCGTGTTGATCCTGGAGGAGAATTTTAGACACAGTTATTTTTTGTTTATTTTAGGAATTGCTTTACTATGGTTGTTTTGTTTACACCAATCGTGGAATCGTTATTCGTCGGCAGCCGTCCATCCAACAGAAAAACTCGCATTTATTCTGTCTCATGACGGTCCCGGAATTACTGTATCTGCTATTGTCATCGTCACCACAACTAGTTAGTTTACATATTTACTAGTTAGAAACATATTTTCATGTAAATGAATAACAAGGGGATTATGTCACTATGCGTTTAAGTCTGCATGTGTCATTGAAAATAATTAATCTTGAGAGAAATGTCTCCAAAAACTCGTTAAATCGTTAGTAATCATTAAATGTATATGAAGAGTCACTATTTACCTCATGAAGACTCCATTTGGGTCATATTTTGTGCACTGGCATGTTTTCATCTCGTGTAGTCGGATTGGTCGCAAAACTTAAACCTCAAACAGGTCTCCAACCCGCATTTCGTAGGATTCTGGTCTGGTGTGTTATCGGTATTAACTCAGTTATGTAGGATATTACTAATACCATTCTAACCTATCGCGAACTATCGAGGTCCCAGCTTCGTGGTCACCCAATCAGTCACATCTTTCATTTTTCAGTTGTAATATATTTGTAGTCCTCGCCCCTTAACAGATACGAGCTGGCGAACCGGGGTTCGAGTCCCGTTGAGGCGCCGTGTTTTATGGTTAAGTCATCTACATTGGAAATTAAAACAACATCATTATATAGTATCGTGATTAGAAAAGAATAAAACAATCATTGTAAAAAATTAAACTACTCAATAAGTAAATGATTGTATTAAAATTTTCTCAATTATTGTGTTAATCACCTAATTTTTCTGACGACAAAAAAAATCTACTTCATCATCAGAGGCGTTATTTTTCTTCATATGCTTCATATGCACATTGGGCCCTAACTACCTCATCTTCTAGTAAAGTTTATGAGTAAATAAAAACTAAGCTTTGCTCTTGTATCCTTTGTACTGCTGAGTCGCAAAGTTTGAAATCACTAGCGGGACTCGAACCCGAATCTACAGATGACCAGTTTATTGCGCTACCGATTGCACTACCATCATTAGGTATATGAGAACAAAACCGTCAGCAACCTATCACAATTGAAAGAAAATAAATATAAATTACTATGGAGAAATATTAAATTATTAAAATGTCTCTATATTATTTACCATTTTCTGGCAGAAATTAGTGAGTAGTAAATAGCCGGATGTGTTTCTGAGGGAATATTTTCACTCAAACTTTTTGACCTAAAATTTTATTAATATAAAGAAAAAATTTTAGATTATGCTTAGCGTGAAGCTCACTTTTAGCATTCAACGAAATTGATCTATTTGTTTCTTGAAAAGAAAAAGAATATTCTAAGAAGCCATGAAATTTTTTTGGCTTACGTCAATGAAGGAAACAATATGAAACCATAATTTCTTTCTTTTGAGTATCACATTCCACCAAACATACTCTTATAAGTAAATTTTTCCTCCGAAAAATACTCCTATACATTGTTTATTTGTTTATTTTTCGAGCTTTTGGTTTTGTTTTCTGGATTTTTCATTTCGTAAGAAACGAAATGTCATGTCACTCGCTGTATGTGAACTCTCAAGGTTTCTCAAAAATTTTCGCTAATCCACAAATTTCATGCAAAGCTTAAAGCATTCAAATTTTTATTTAATACATACTAAATGGAAAGAATGAATATCCCTGACTGACATCATGTCGTTATCGATTACGACGTAGCATTTCTTGATCTTCTCTTTCAAACAATTGTTCACAATGAAGAAAAACAAGTTGTTTTATTGAAGTGCTTATGGCTGTCGTCACTCCACTTCGTTTTATGCAAATGACGATGTTAACGATGTCGATTTCTATTGCCATACTTTTCATTCTTCTTATCACGTAAGTATTTATTATTTTTTTCACTTACATTATTTTCTGCTAAATGAATGAGTACAACAGAAAAAAACAACTGCACGTCTTTTTCTTTATCAGCTTGATCTACTTATTGATTTTTTGGTTCACAGTTGCTTGTTTATTAGTGCGAACAATGAATACATATGGCAAATCAAATCATTCAATAACAGAAAAATAATGGATTCGATTTTTCTGGATTCTTTTTTATTATTTAGTAAAATAAAATAGAGTTAAAAAACCCTGAGGACATTTGGTGACAACGCTCTTTATTTCTCGTATGAAATGAAATAATAGAAAGAAAAAACAGCTATTTTTAATGTTTTTTTATTATCATTTTCTGTTCTACAGTGTTACAAATAAATTTGCTTCAATTTATCTTTAACATGAGGTACTCATGAGGTATTTGAAAAATGTGAAGTGACTCTCATCATTTCAATACTCATCGATTTTCATTGAAGATATTCAGAACAACAAAAATGGGAAGCTAACCGTTAAGATTTTCAGACTATACGATTTCTTAAATCAATAAATCAATATCACTCGTCCATTTTTCTTATAATTTTCATGCCAACGTTTGTTCTGACTCACTGTTTCATCTCAATAATCAAGTCACTTTTTCATACATACTTGTTGACAGTGAAAAAATAATAAAGGTATGATACAGTAGATGATCACCAGCAATGTTTTTTTTTAAGTCGACAAGATAAGACAAGATAAAATACTGATCATGTCAATAATATTCTATTTCACTTGTATTGAACGAAACATATGGATACATAATGACAGGAGAATACATGAGTGAATAGCTGAGGTACTAAGGAGTTCGATAACTCAATTGTTTAGGTCATAATAATCAATGAATGATATACAAACAATACGAAATTTCTGATGGACGTACAATATCCCATCCTCTGAAGTTAGTCACAAAACTCCGATCTTCACAAATCTGTAAGACGAGAGTTCGATTCCTGGCTAACGCTTCGAATTAAGGTTTTTGTGACTAACTGAAAAATTTGAGATGTCAATATCACACCGTTATAACCTGTAAGAGTTATTAGTATTTGAAAACTAATTAAACTGTGTTTGTTCATAGATTTATGATAGGATTTAAAAAGTTCCATATCCTTGAGGATTATCTATGAATTTAATTGGATAAGCCGGATAGCGAGGTAGTAATTATATTGAAGGGAACCTCACAAATCGCCATATTTTGTTAAGAATCAAAGATTCTGAAGCAATATTGAGCTTTTGTGGAAAAATTATCGGCTTAAAATTTTGTGCAATGCAGGGGAATTTATTGGGAATGAACTTAATGAATACAAAAATTTGGTATTTCGCCTAGGATTGGTTCATGAACATCTTCTACATTAACCACAATGATTTTCTTTTGTCACGTTGAGAACTTAGGATAAATCTGATGAGGTTCATTTGAATGCTCTATAATTTGCTTATCAATAAAATATATAAGTTATAAATATTATATTCTATTAAGAATAAAACTGATCAATAGTCAAATGATTTACACATAATTCAATAAGTGCATTGCATATAATAGCGGTCAGGCTTTGCTAATACGATACCTGTACGATACGGTATAGGTATAAAGCCATAAGAAGCCTTCTACACACCAAAGGATTACGGTATATCAAGTTTAATTTTTATTCTTATAAACCAGTATTATATTCTTCTTTAGATAGTTATCAGAAATTTCTTCTTAAAATGTTTTTATTTACTTTTCGTATTTTGTACAAACACCTAACTTCTCCTTTAACTCCCTTTTTATCTTTTCCTTGATTTTTTTTCCTTCATTCAAGATTTATTGTTCTAAAGGAATTCAAAAAAACTAAGCCATAATTTCACCCTCTGATACTTAAACACCCACTCGAAATCTATTCTTATTTTGGTTAGTAAATTTTTTTAATCAAAGACAATGAAGTGATCTACTATTTCCATATAGAAATGATTACTGTAGAAAAAGCATCACAAAGTTGATAATTTTTGCCTCAACTCAATTAATGGTTAATGTAATGCTGGAACAAACAAATAGTGTCTGTTAGCGTTGATTCTCTAAATAGTGGCATAATTGAAAATAGAGGGATAAGCCTTGGCACGATGTACTCATCAGCCTCGCATTCGACTTCTCCGTGTAATATTTGAAGTGATTGAAAGCGAGTCTATCCTATAAATTGACCTGAGGTGGTCATTTTCCGTTAAGTCACTGCTGCTTGTTCTATGAATTTTTTAACACAAATTAAACAATGTCAAAAAGATGGAATGTTTGGTTTGCCATGGGGTGGAATTGAACTTGTGTACCATTGCGACATCTTCTGTCGCTGCGTTGCACTCTGCTAATTGCATAATAACCTTAGTTACAAATTTCACTCATGAGTTATGCATTGGAATTCCTCGACATCGTACATAATTCTGATTTTTTTAAAGTTTTTTGGCTGTGTTCATCTACATTGGTGGACGTCGTGAAGCCAAAGGAGTCAAGTGGTATCAACTGTTCACGACAGGCGACACACATTTTACTGGTATGTTATTGTTTCATTTCTGACAAGTTTTTGTAGCAGATGGAAAAATTTCTAGTAAGAAAAAGCAAAAGAGAAACAAAAGCAATTCAAATGAGGTGTAGGCGTATTTGATTATTTGATAGACTCAAAAGCTTCTTCGTACAAAATGCTCTCTGCTCTCGGAATGAAAAAGATGAATTAATCAGAAAAAATTGTTTATAACTAGTTTAATTAGAATAAAAAAGTAGAAATTATTCTTTTATAGGTTTTCGAAAATCAAATTGAATAATACTAATACATTTTTTTATTTTTTTTTAATTTTTAAAGACACTTCAGCACAACTGATCAAACTTTCTTAACTAAATAATTTCACAATTATTTTATAGCTTTATAATATAAATCAATTCGAACACAATATTCATAGAGTGCTATTCCTATGAAAAGATACTGACGAAATTCAAGCATTATCGATTGATTTAAGATATATTAACAGTTACCGTAATCTTCACCTGTTTTAAACGTTATGACTTCTACCGTAAACTTCTTCCTACTGTATATACTTGGTATATTATTTCTATTGTTATAATGTTAAGCGTTTTGTATGATTAATACTTTCATATTTGAGGGAACAAGAAACAGCCTAAGCACCGAAAATTGTTCATCCTAGAGTACTATCTTAATTTGTGCTTTGTCACTGATAATTAGTAAATTTGTATTCGAATCCTAGAAAATATATTTTAGGATTTAATATGAGTCATCCTGCTAGAAGTGTGATCACTTACTCTTCCTGTGAGTGAAGTACAGATAGCATATGATGACGTTTTTTTCACGTTTATAATTAGATGATATGGCAATACCTCACTAGCCATGTTATTCTTAATGAGATTATTATTGAATTTAGCAAATTATTTGATTTTCTGTAATGTTATATGGTTTCTTGCAATTGTGTTACCTGTTGTTTGATAATCATGTAACTACATGTTGTATTCGATGTCACGACTTCAGTGCAATGCTTTGTCATAACAACTAGCATAATATTTTTTCGAAAAAGTCAAACTCAATCCAGAACTCACCCATAGACTCTTTACAGCTAATATTTCGTGAAAATTTTTTTTATTGTTAAAAAAAATACGTTATTCCAGCACCAAATCTTAGTGATTTTGACTCGTCGTCGTTATTCGCGCTGCACGATCGTCTTCTGGACGCGCGACCGAGCGTGGTGCGCGCGTTTGGCGATCGATTGATAGCGCGAAACGCTCGCTATCCGATCGTTGTGCTCTGTACGGTGATGATGATTTTTGCCATATGGGGGTGTGTTAATATCAGGTGAGTATTTCTGTTTTTTTGAAATATTTATGAAAACATATGCCGGACAGAGGTAAAGGTATTTCGGCACTTCACTCTTAACTTGTGGTTCAAATCCTTGCCTAAAGTAATCGAATTTCTACCTCCTTAAGTGTAGTACATTGACATGTAGTCTTTTGTTAAGAATGAGGTATAGAAAACATATGATAAGCTTTGTCGTAGAATCAACCGTTGTTGTTTTTGCGGCATACTCCTATGCATTCGTGTTCAGCGTGATATCGTGAACGTTGTTGGGAGCGGATCTGGTCAATACATTGACTTGAGTTGACCACTGTTCATCGATTCAGTGCTGATTATCCTATCCAAATTTCTCTTGTATCAATTGATCGACCCCGGAGTGATGATAAAATGCGATACGTCCTCAGTACATACGTTGACTTAAGATGAACAATCTATAGCACGTTACTGCTTTTTATTTTCTTAGATTATTTATTATTACCAATCTAACAACCTCAGAAGAATGAAAGCTTGACAAAGTTGACGAGGCAGCGAACTTGCATACACTAGGTCCCGCCTGCGTGTGCACTGCAATATCTCTAACCTCTGCGTTACGCACACCTACTGCTTCATTGCCTAAAATAATTTTACACACCATCCAAATAGGAGTACTGCGTTTCTTAGCAAACTGGAATTCATGACGCATTCTGTAAGCGATTCAAGAAGATCAGTGAGATTAAGTTATCATATTATGTCTTTTTATCCTAAACATAATGAGTTAACAAAAGATTCACACTCTAACGAGGCTTCAGGAATGAGGTTGAAGCCATAGTTAAACGGTATAAAGGTATAAACCATCAAAGTTTGTCTTTTCGTCCCTTGTTAAGTGGTTATCTATTAGGAAATGAAGGAAAATTCAATCCAAAAAATTATAGACTGAAAAAAAAGCAGGAAAGCAAAAGTGGTTTATTAAAACTAAAAGGTTCATACTAATATAGTTAGAATAATAAATAAATTCTATTAAGAGTTGATATGCGTGAGGAATTCTTCCTTCCATCTGCATCTCCAGCTCGTCGTTTCCTGGAGGGATATCGGGAAATGTTTGGCAAAACCACTCAATTTATTGAGGTTTTTATTTACACAAGACAATACGAATTAGATTATTGAATTTCTATTATTCTTAGGTAGAACGTACTTCATTTTACCCATTTTTCGCTTGATTTTCTGGTTTCTTTTTTCCTTCATAGTGTGATATTTGATCTATCGATTAAAAAGATTTTCTTGCTGATAATTGATTGGTATAAAATATATTCAGAAAACTTATAAACATTAAATTCACTCTAGTACTTGACGATTTATAAAATAAAAATTCTTAAAATGTCATTAAAAATGGGATTTTTCCAAAAAACATACTTCTGTATTGAGGTAAATTTTGATGACGCGGTTGAGTACAATGTGGAGGAGATTCGAGATTCCATATTCGAATTATTGGATGGTGCAGTTGTATGTATTTAATTGTTTATTTAATTGTAGTTAAAAGAAACTCGCATATTTTTTGTTCATTCTACCTTTCAAACGAGGCTTCTTCTTAACTTCTGTAACTCAATAGTCCCATAAAAATTGTGTCTATTTTCCTTCTGGAATTTTCATTGTGTGAAATAATTCTGCGCTGTTCACTAGCAGATACGTTTTTTTTCGTTTATGTTCTGTATTTACTATGTTAGTTTTCAACAACACTGGAAATTCATAACGGAATATCCCTTCGAATTTGGGTCATCATTTGTTTATTGGAGCAAATTTTCTTGTTCGACACAAACATCAGACACATTCAAATTTGTTACTTATTAAATTTTCCGTATATACATAATTTCTCTTATACCGTGATACTTAAAAAATTCATTTAGAATGCTGGATACGCTTCTCGGGTTATAAGTTGGTTGACTGACTTTGCTAAGTTTGAAAAGAGCACTATTTATGATATTAACGAAGTAAGTTTTCAAAATGAAAAAACCTCAATATTCTTTATAGGTAGCTGATTTGTCGTGTTTATGTAATTTGTGGTAATTATGCTCTTTCAAGAGAAATTTGATAGTCCTGATAAAACGCAATATGGCGTCATAATTTTCCTCATATTTTGAGGATACGTTTGTGCCGGTTGTGAATCTGGTGTTCCTTGAAACGGATCCATACAAACGATTCGTTTCGGACATCTCATTTGATCGTCATCAGACTCAAATCATTCGCTCACGGATGTATCTTGAACTCACACAAAAAGGCGTTAAGGATAGGTATGTAAATGTTATTTTATTACTACAGAATCATTATCTTCTTCACCTTTCGACATTTTTTCGTTTATTTTTCGAATAATCATAGTTGTTATAGTGCACGATTTTGTATGTGCGCTGAATGCTGTTCACACTTTGCTGCCGCTTTGCTTGCAATAATATTAATTGAATTGACTTTAGAGTGGCTCTGGTTCAAATGTTGCTGACGAAGTCTCGTGAACTTCATCTTCCTGTTTCAATCCGAGCACCATTCACGATGTCACTCAAACACGATCTTTCAGTATGTGTTTCGCTCATTCAAAAGCTATTTTTTAAATTCATTCCTCATGCTGTCGATTATATCACGTCTTTTAACTGAGGAGATATTTTATCGAGGCTGAACTTCTTCATGGCTTCTATTTGCTGAAAAATTTTGAAGTAGTCTAATAGTTTTTCGTATCATTAGCAAATTTTATTCCAAATATTTGCAATTCTATCAATAATGATCTATGCGAATTGAAGGGGAACATAAAAAAATACAACATAAAATATGACGTAAATAATGCCGTGCATTAGTATTAAGTCGACGATGGTTCGCATCTTTCCCATACCAATCAGGCTGCTATATATTCAGGCTACTTGGACTAGCACGAATGAAATCTATGAAAATGCGCAGTACTGACTTTGTAGAGAGGGTCCTATCACCTCATTGCATAAACCAAACTCGAATTAAATTAACTTCAAGATATGATGTAAAAAACGAATGAGTGACGCATTCTACAAGAATCGATCGAACTACATACATATCATTACGTTTAGTATTATTCTTCGTTTTCTATTTGAATTCATCTACCTCTAATGTTATTGAATATTCTTTACAATATTTTTCTTCTATGAATAATATTTCAAACGAACTTAGTATTACTGTTTTTATCTTTGTTTTAGGTTCTCTCTTCTAGTCTTTTTGTGTTTGGCATCTCATTAACTTCTCTTTTCATCTTTTCGCTTTTCCTCCTTGGACAACCGGCTTTAACGTTCATACTCGTGTTCACTTCTATTACAGGTGAGTTGATTTTGTAGAAAAGTTGACATTCCTTGAAATTTAAAATAAACACAGATTTTTATATATGTTGTCACAATCATTAGAGCTACTCATTCTGAAGGATTTCCATTTATCTGTTGTTATTGGCTTACTGTTCCTCGTGAGGCCTACACATTTTAATTCGATATTTTATGCTGTTTAATGGTTTGTATGCAAAACTAAACTGTATAAAAATTTGATATGTGAACAAATGTGCGTATTTGAGGTTGATCAATTAGTTGATTGATTAAAGAAATCGATAATTGAGGCATAATGTTGCTTTACAAATTCCATACTTTTTAGTACTAATGGAGACGATTGGTTATGCGACACATTGGAACGTACCGATAAATATCATTACCGTAACGGTGGCCTTATCAGGTAAAAATACTATACTTGAACTTGTCCTATTTTTTGAAACGTTCGAGGTCGTTGGTTGTTGACCATCACCATGACAGACCGCTGTTTTCGACGGTACGATTGAAGCAGCAACGAGTAAAATAAAACCAACGGACTAAATAACTACACGTGAAGAGATCATATCAATTCTATTTGCAGAAATGTAGTACGCATAAGACTCATTTTATGCTGTGAAAATAAATTATAATAATAGAATAATGATCAATTTAATTATAAATGACAATAACAGCAAAAGTTAGAATTATTTAATACGTAATATTTAGAGAAAAAGTGCGCCTGTAGATTAACTTTTCATAAAATGATCAAATGGATCTTCTAGTAGATTTCTATGTTTTTATATTTAAGCAGCATATTAGTGACACTGCTTTAACAATCGAAAATAACCAGCTTATGATACGGTAATATCCTTCAATGGCGGTAGCATGATGATAGGAGATGCTGCAATGTTGAACGGACGGTTTAAATCCGCACCGAAATAAACCAAGCCTTCTTTGCGATATCAATGTGCTGGTACTAAAATAATATAAAATTTTATCATTGCTGAAGTGATAGAGAGTTATCATCTCAAGTTATTGTGTTAACCAAACTTCCATATAATCACCTCCTCGACGAGTCCGTGTAAGTATGACGTACCTCACAAAGATTGTTCCATTCAAAATTCAATTCATTCGTAATACTATCGAATTTTTATGCCAGGTATTGTTCTGTAATTCTAGCGAACATGCTCGCATCAGTGATTGCTATGGCATTCGGTTACAGCTATTCGGTATCTGGAAAACAACAAATGCGAGCTGGTGTACGGATCCAATATACATTCCAGGTATGATCAATTTTTTGAGGGAAAAAATATCATCATATGATATCTCAGCAATACAAACTGTTCTAGATATTTGAGTCAGCAATAGCGTAATAGGAGGAGGGTGTGTAGTTACACGGGGAATGCAATGTTGTATACTTAAATAAATGAATAAAATACAAAGTATTTGATATTTCAGTGAGGAAAAAGCTTAAGATAATCACTCCATTTACTTCATGTCTCTGAGCTGACTAAGTCTTCCCTCTCTAATGCTTAGGTGAATAGATATCAAAGTTATCTAGGAGGGTAAGCAGCATTCTTTTGACACCAGACTGGTCCTCTTAAGTCACTCTCGTCCAAACACTATCTCGTTTTCTATGTAAAGTTATGGCATACATCGATAAGAAATTGCCCTCAAATAATATGTTTTGCATTCTAATCGTCACATGAGGTAACGAACGACATTAATTTTTTAGCGACAACGAGTAGTCCCTATGCTGCTCACTACTATTATCAATCACTAATTACAACATTAGGATTTATGTATATTTTTTGAGCAACACCTTTCAGGCTACGTTTTTACCAGTCGTATTTGCTTGTCTTGTGCCTGTCATCACCTACTTACCTCTATTTGCTGTTGACGCACCGATTATCCTTCATATATGGAAAATTCTTTTAATCAGCTCCGCAGCAACGTTAACTCACTACATTCTTTTTATACCAAAGTATGTTTTTCTTTTTTTTACTCATAAAGAAACCTATAAATGAAATCATCAACATTTTTTTTTGAATTTGAATTCCACTGTGAATACTTTTGTCCTCTTCACTCTTCATCTAGGTAAGATAAACAGCAGTAACTTGGTGAAGAATGATTAAGTTAAGTCATAGCCCAGACGCGCACTCATTCGCCTCTACATTACGTTAAACAAAAATTTGTAGGCACATCCCTCAACGAGATTAATAAACATTTTATCTTATCTTTATTGAATTTTAACTGCTAATCATTCTTATGTTGTGTATGTATTTGATCGATTTCAGCTTATGCTTGTTGTTCTCCAATCAACTGCCAGCAATTACTGCTATAAACTGTACAGAATGCTGTTGTGATATCGAAGATGATAGTTCTATCTACTATATTCCAACTACAGCACGAACTGTTCATCCTGAAGGGTGCGTTGAGTTCATCAGTTGTTCGTTCTCCTTAACTAAAATTCGACATAGAAAAACGATATCTAATTCATATTCAAATGAAATTTTAGGTCCCAATCAGTATTTTCTTACCGCTGTATCTTTTTTTCAGCATATATCAACACACCTCTTATACATATTCGGTACCAAAATCGGTAGTAAATGGTTGCCTCCGAATTACCTCGCTATCAGTCAGTTTAAGTTTTCATTTTTGAAAAAGTCTTTGGAACCCTAGCTCCTCAGAAACAAAGCTGTGATAGATTTCTTTTTTTATGCGGGAATCGTCCTAGTTATGCAATATTTTTCGCCTCCTATCAAGTTCTTTTCCTCTTATTACGAATATCTCAGTATCACAAGCAGAAAAATCATTACGTTAGCGTAATCTTATGTAACACTTAGCAATTTTTATCTGATAACACAGTTCTCTTACTTTTATTATTATTATTATAATGGTTCTATAGGTACTTAAAAATTAAAAAAAAACTTTGGCGCGTTTTCAAATTGGCTGAAAAAAAGATTCAGACCAAATTTTTAGTGGTGTGAGTGATATTCTCGTAATGACATCAGTTTTTTACAGCTGGTCCTCCAATTGCGCCGACTTATGTCGGCGATTACATCCGAACACATATGGATCGACCACGAACGAGAAGAGCGGCTAATATGAATGAGGTAGAAACAGTTTCTATTCAATTTTACTCACTACAGAAATAACTAATCACGGTGAGGACAAGGCGACGACAGCTTGTAGCTAAGTTTACTACACAGACAATATCATTGAGGCTTCTGATTACTGTTTTCTACAATATCTACTCTGTAATTATTCATCTAGAAGCTGCGAATTTATAGACAGTTGTCGAACTCGAATCGTTGCGAGTTTAAGCAACGCACTACATTTATATTGACTTAGTTTTACTGTAATCGTTGTTACCATGGCACATAACGATTTCACGACGACGACTTAACGTTTGGCACTATGCTTACACCAAGTTTATCCAAAAGATCTAAGTTGTTTTCTACTTGTTATAATAAACACGTAAGCCAGTGTTGAACGCTGTCTTTTTTCTTCACCACTTTAATTTATTGAGCCCCAGATGATCTTCAACAGTCCATCATTGAGTCTTCTCTTCAAATGACTCCGTCAACTGTGTCTTCATTTTTTGGGACATGCGAAATTTCATTAATCGATTTTATCCGTGGTACCGGTGGTTTTTCGAAATAGTTCGTTCTTAAACTTGTTCACTTCATTCGAATGTTGGCCCGTTTTCACCATTTTGAGAAATGCTGGAAATTTTGTAGACTTATTATTACAATGACACATTCAAATCAAAATGTACTGAGGTTTCATAAAGCCGTAAAACAACTACCAATAAGAACGGATTTTCAAAAGAAACCACTGTTTTCAGCTGATCAGAAACGAAAGGACGAGAAAATATGTAGTGTTTTGACCACGTCTGTTTCGTTCCTACTCATTGACGTTCATATTCTAATGAGATGAGGTCGCCTTGTCGGATCCTGATTTCTATGTGATAAGAGATTATATGGCAGAAAGGGCTTTCCTAGAATGGAAGTTACCAGAATTTTTGATTTAGGACAGATCCACTTATTGTTCCACAAACGCTGAAAAGGTGACATTCGGTTCAATGCTGTAAAAGAGTTGTTTAGTTGTTGACGAAGGTTAGGGTGTAGGTTCAGTTTTAACGTTCGAATACGAACTACCAGCACTCCGTATATAATCAATTCGAACATCTTCAGATATTTCTCATATCATATCAAATAAAAAAATTATATTTTTGCTGGAATAGTTATCAACTTTAGTCATCGGCAACATCTGAAACAGCTACTCCACGTCAACAACGTACAACTCGTAAAATCTCCCGTGATGATTCCATCTACGAAGCTCCGCCTAGCCCAGTAAGTAAAAAGCATTGATTGATTAGTAATTGTTTTTTCAACAAAATTTTGATGCCGTTATGCTACATTAATTCTTACTTTAATAACTATCAGGAATAAAATCCATATTATAATGATTTCCACTGAAAACCTCATAAGCTTCACCTAAGTCAGACCTCAGCTTTACCTTCTCCTTGGTGGCAATCAATGGTTGAAATGCCATATCTGGTAGATGATGTAGATCACATCACATTTGCGTTAATATAAGAGCATTTTGTATTTGTTTCTGTTGTGGAGCTCAATGCTGTTTAGTGGATTCCACTCATTCTAGGAGCGAAAAATTTGCCGATGAGTAATCACCTATTGAAAAGTATTTTGGTTGCAATACAGAGATTCAAAGTGTGTCTTTTCCTCAGAATGAGAGTGCTTATTTAAAAGATACTCTATATTTTCATATTTCTCAAGCATCATGAATACTTGAGAAACCCGTCTTCACAAACTGTGCGGATTTCAAAAACTTTTCTATTCCTTTATTTATTGCGCGGATACCGTTTATGGTGATGGCTTTTTGAGTACGTAATGATTCCGCAACCCTCAAATTAGTAAACCGTACTTCGCTCGAAAATGCATGTATAGTCCACTCCTCGTCGGTCAGAAACACGCTCGCCCACTTTACAGCTATTCGCTGAAGAGGAAGTTTATATGCTCTTTGTTTTTGCTCTTCAGGTAAGATGGGAACTGCCATGTCCGGTTTAATGCTAACTTCGCTGTTCATATATTAGTTTAAATTTAATTACAAATCGTCGACTTCATCCCTGACGAGATTCCCTCATTCAAAGTCGATTTATGATTTTGCGTTATTTTTTAACATCTGTGCTGCCTTTATCGTTTTATACGTCGTGGCGATGTGTACGGAGAGTTGTCAAACTCTAAGGAGAAACGCGCATCTTCAAACTCAATCCGATTGGAATTCCTTATGTTGACATTAATTTTACGTTCTTTATACAATAAGAAAATATATTTGTAGATATTGCTCAGCTTGCAGTCCAAATAAACTTACTTGATCCAAATTTGTCCCAATTAAGAGAAAAAACTTATAATTGTTCAAATCATACAGATATTTGGGTCATAGTGATGGCTAAGTCGATCTTTGATCTAATTGAATTTTTTGGAATAGCATTCTTTCATTTAAATGAGCAGTTTTCTAAATGTAAATTCAAAGCATAAAATAAATTGACCACCTGAAGTAAAACCATGGAGTTGATCAATAAAGTAGGGTTTGAGAAAATTTTTTCTAATATCTCACAATTTTACAATTAAACAAACTGTACATGTTGAGCCAATCAAATCAGGTAAAAACTAGTAACCGATTGGTATTTGAAAGTCATTGTATAGGCCATTCCCATCCAATAACCTTCACTATGACATCAATACGAATGGGTTGTTAGTCTCTGCATGGAGGTATATTGCACCAATGTTTATTCTTATTCTATTCGAAAGAAAAAAAACTTTTAATTGCATAAGATAAGATAAAATAAGCTTTGGCGTAGATCAATCCCTGTTGCGGAATGTCCCTACCCTATCGTGTTCAACCTAATGTCGTGGAGACGGTTGAATGCGAGCTTAGTCTATGCAGTGACTTGAATTCACCACTCTTCATCAAATCAGTACTTTTTATATGACTCAGATTTCTCTGGTACTAATTTACCGGGCCCGGATGGATGGCAAGTTTGGTAGGCTTGTAGTGGAATGGGAAGGGGAGCGGCCAGAAACCTAATTCGTGCCTGCGTGGCACCTCCACCACTGCGCCACTTGACCGCATGGATTTGCGTAGTACTAATGAACCGCTCAATATCGAACATTTTTGGTTAGAATCAATCGTTTTCAAACTCATAATTATCAAATAAAACGTCAGTATTTCACATAATGGATTTCGCTAAAGTACATTGTAAAACGATCCTGCAGCTTTTCACAGTTAAGTGAACTATAGCCGTTTTGAAAAACAAACGAGGTAAAACTCATTGTTTTTGGAAAAGTAAATCCTTGAATAAACTGAAAGGCTCAGCTACGTCCCAATTAACAGGTGACTTCTGAAGTTGACGACATAGCGAAAGATCTTTGACGAAAAATGTTCTGTCGTATTAGTTTCTTGAATGAGGAGAATTTTGAAGAGAGAGATTTGTTTACATCAGAGGTATTGGATGAAAATTTTCCGAACTCTCCTTTATTAATTACGACTACGGTTACGACAAATTTTATAGCAGATAATAAATTTGTTTCATTGTTCAGATTTACATTTAAAGGAGCTGCGTTATTCTTTATCCGAATGACATGGTTTTATTTAAATGATTTTATTAGATCGAAGATCAACTTGGCCTCTGTTGTGATCCAAGCATTTCTGAAATTTGAATAACTTTTGGAAGTCTCAGTAAAGTATAATTTCAATATCTCAAGTAGCACATATAATGATTACTTATTCCTGCTTTGCTTTCCTTTTGTACTCGATCTATTCGACCACTCCGTGGCCGTCTTCAAACCTATGAGGTACAACAACCATCTGGGTTGATAAATTGGTGCTAGAGAAATATCGCTGAAATCAACACCAGCAGTGAAATAGAAAAGAGTGGAAGATTAAGTTATTGCATAGTTGAGACTCTCATTCGATCTTCTCCGATGTTTATCAACGCCAATGTTTATCATCACCTATGTTTATAATTATATTTTCCTGTCTTATATAGGGATTGTGCCTCAAGCAGTCTCAATATACGACATTAATTTTGGCATGATGTATGTCCAGCTTATTTACAATTACTGCTTTTTGCAACAGAGGTAGTGTGAACTAGAAAAACTCCTCGAGTTGTTTTAATATACTTCGTAAACTGTAAGCAACTATGAAGCAAGTGTGGTAATAGTTTACATACAGAGGAAAAGCTGTATGGATAAGTAAATAGTATATGTAATATATAGAGTATAAATATTATATCAAATTGCTGTCGGAAACAATTTGCATTTAGATCACAGTGGGAACTAAATCAATCTTTGATCTAATAAAATTCATTAAAATAGTTTGTCGTTTAAATGGAAAAACAAACCAGTTTGTTCAAATACAATTTTAAGTCTGGAGGGAAAAAATTTTTCCTTTTATCTTAGACACTAATAAGACAAATGATCTTCGTCGGCGAAAATAATCGATTATTGTTTTTCCTGGGTTTTTCTCAAATTCTGACCGACACGTATTCTGAATACTGTGTAATCATTGTTACTACGGAACACGAAATAATTATTACCTCAAATTTGTGGTGCTAATAAAAACATCGACGAGTTAAAAAATCACTCGTCGTAGCTTATGCGGCAGTGAGATTTTTTGGATTTTTTTCTACAAAGAGATACGAGGACGGCTTCAGTTATACCTTACTCGTTTTTCTGTAACAATCCAATCATTTAATGGTGAATGGTTTTAATATTCCATAATGTAACGTATTTCAGCGAGATCCACCTCATGACGTGCCCACGTCTCATCCGATAACTCATTCACATCACAGACCATATTTCCACGATCCTTTAATCAATACACATCAACAACGTTGGCGACCATTTATGCATCCTCAACCGTATACGTTTTATCCTCAACATGGCTTTCGGCGGTAGATACTGTCTGTTTATATTTCACCGCGTATAGATAGATGCACTAATATTTTTTCCAAATATTTCTATTGTCTCTGTTTATTTCCAGAATTTTCACTCAGGGATTTGCGTAATTCTAATAATTTGATCTTCTCCGAATATGCATTTTGTGCATGGTATTTATTGCATTTTATGATTGTGTTGTATTTTGTTTATCTCTTTCAAATAACAACTTTTCCAATAATTTAATGGGTGATCTATTAGTGTAATCAAAATGACTGCCTCTCTCAACGACAAATATCTTGTTGCTTTTCTTCTTTTCAATCATTTTCGCATCTCATGACCATTGTTTTGTTCTTTTTGATCAATTATTGATTAATTGACTATTGACTCATAGGGTGCGGCGCGAGGAGTTCTCGTTCCTCCAAGAAATCAGTTTATCACTTTCTCAACTGGTGTTTTTCTTTCAAATTTCTGTTTCGTCTTTCGACGTTTCACTCAGCAATTTCTTATGTCAATTATAACTGTATTGCATTGTAATAGCTAACTGTGTTCTTGAATTTGCTGGAAAGGATATAAATTAGTTATTAAGTTAAATATTGTATTTTGTTTATTTTTGTTGTGTAATGAAGATTTTATGATTCTGTTACCTCTCTAATGATTGAGTTCGCTATTCATGGAGAAAGATTTCAAGTGTTTTACAGTATCATTCTAATACGGTATTTTAAATGCTGTTGTATGATAGCCTTGAGGAAATACACATTATCTCATCATAAACACGTACTCGTAACTCCGAGGCAGTTATCCGTAGAGAAATCTGATTTTGATTAAATCAGGATTTTGACGGGATGATAAATGCAAATGTTGACATTAATTATTTCTCAATTGCTCTTGTAGGCAGATACAGGACTCCTGTACATTGCGCGACCCATCATCCTATCTTTTCAGATGGTAAGAGTTTTCAAAACCACAAAAAGTGATAAGGCATTTTTGTAAACATCACCCAAAAACTGTGCTTCGTTAAAAGCTCAATTTAATTTCAAATTTAAGGCTAAAAGACGACTTAATCTACTAAACGGAATCCAATGCATTCATAACGGAAAAATTCCAACTAGGTGCAAAACTGATTGCAGTTTGTATCACATTAGAACCATTAAATTACCGTGACTACATATGCACCATCTTCATATTTATGGAACAAAAATTTGCTAGGTTTTCTATGAATGATTAGAAATTGCTAAGTATTGTAAATGACGCGTCCAGCTTTTTTTCTTCTGTAAGCCTTAATCAGAATTATTCATAGCGCCTCTATTTGATTGCGATTGTGAGAAGTTCTTAGAAGTTTACTGGATCTCTAGAAAAGTCCAAATTTGAAACATATCGATTTTACGTCGTGTTATTACTAGTAGGTTTCATATATCTATCATAACTTTACTGTGGTTTTTCATCGTCGAATAACTCATAGAATATGCCTGGGATTGGAACGCAGTGATAGATGCGCCATACAGAGGGACTGAATCAGGTGCGCAACAGCAATTCTTAAGTCTTCTATGAGCACCAACCCTCCGAGTCGGTAAAACGTGCTTCAGACAAATTACCAGCGGGCCTTTTTTCTCACATAAAAAAATGCTTTAGTATCAAAAGCAGAAAGGGATTTGGTAAGCTCACACATTTTTCTATAAGTAAAGAACCATTTTTATAGTGAAACATGGCTCACATACTTTTTATTAAGCTTCTAATTACACTAATGTTTTCCACTAAATAAAAGCAGCGCTGTATAAGGAGTAAGTGGTTCACTCAAGTTACTGTATAGACTAGCCCCGCATTCAGTCACCTCCAGGAAATCACGTCGAGCGTGAAAGCGTAGAAGTATCCATTTAATGGAATCAGTCGATGCTGAAATTTATCTCATCTTACATTTTTTATTATGAAAACGAAATGCCAATGTGAAAAACCGTTTCTAACCCGTTTCTTTTTAACGTGGATAACATAGCTTTGGTATTGACCAATCACTTGGCAGGATGCGCCTGTGTATTCGTGTTCAACGTGATAATGTGGAGGTGATTGAATGCTAGTTTGGGCTATACATTGATCTGAGTCAATCATTCATTACCAAGTCTCTGCTTCTTATCCAAAGCTCTTTGGTATCAGTTTACCGATCCCGGAAACTTGGTAGGCTTGGTGGACTACTGCAAACCTTATTCGGCCCTGTGTCGCCTACCCCACTGTACCACTGCGCTCACTTCTACATATACATATATAAACAAAAATTAGGCTTTGTTACGATTCAAAAAATTGTAACTGATATTTCACCTGGAGTGCTGTTATTTTTTGTTTTTTTTTTTATTATTTGCTTTTACTTGAAGCAAAAACAAAGCTATATGATCTCTCGTGCACAACCGACAAATACAAAAGTAAACGTTATGATATTAAAACTGACTGTAACTCTTATGTGGTAGGTAGCTTCATAAGATTGTATGCTGAAGATTGTGGCTGATTTTCAGAGTTCGTGATTTTCCTCGTTGATTATTACACTATTAAAAATTGTTGTGTTTGTTGTTATCATATAGGAAAAAACCCCGTTTATATTGATTATTTATTGAGCGATATATTTTATTAGTTGAAGTGCAAAATTCGAAAAAAAATTGGCTTTAGTATGAGGAATCAATTTTTTTAATGATGATTTTTGAGTAAGTACTGTACAAATAGCACGCTTCTTGAATACACTAGCTGGTTAAAAGCTGTCATAATCTGTAAACTTCCATTAAATGAAATTTGAAGCTGAACATCTTCGCTTGAGTATGGGTATACGTAAAACCAACAATCGAAACGATCGGAAACCACATTCATTCGGAAGACGTCAATCCGTTTTTGATTCAAAATTGACCGCTTTGTAGATTTGAACCAATATTTTGAATCAATACTTTAGATGACGCAAGATCTACGCGCTTTTGTGAATTGTAGGTCACGTAGTGCTTAATTATCTTAGTGGATCACTTGGAAGTGCATGTCTGATCCGCGTTAGTTTTTTTTCTAGTTCAGTCGTCCTATTAAGCTGATCAAATCAATTGAGAAGATTTCAAGCATTTTTGCTGTAAATTAGGCTATGAGCGACAACAAACTGACCAATTTGATCTTCTATATCTATCTTTCAACTCTTCTCACATAAAATATCATCGTCCATTTTATTAACATTCTTTTCCGCTCTCATTTCGGTTGATTTTGCCCAGTGTTCGATTAGAGCACGATTGTTGTGGTGATTTATTATCTCCGATTGTAAATCGCTTCCTACATAAAAGTTTTGAAAAAACTTTTTAATAGGGCTGTATTATCTCAGTATATAGCAAAAAGTTTCTTTGTCGATATGGGGTTATAGACAGAATTTTTTCCTAATAAATGTAGTACTAGGGCGTTTGTTTTTGTTTTTCTAAATGAATTGGAAACTGAATCACCCTTTGCGCACGACGTTTCCATTCATCGCTGTCGGTCAATGTTTATCTTAAAATTGTTTTTATTTCATCCGCTGTAAATAAATCGCTCTTTCCACTTATACTTTACGTAACAAATTTGATGTTAATGTTATGTGTAGTTATTTTTTTTGCTATATAAGCCATGAAAGTGATTAGGTGCGCTCAAATCCCAACCTCAAACTCAAACCAATTCATTGAAGCGGCTGAGGTATAGTTCAGTCACATACTGAAACAGTTTGATGAATATTGAAACAGCACGGAGAGAATGTAGGAAGAGAATGTAAGAATTAATCAATGTTATATTTGGTAGAATGAACTCATTATATTAAAAAACAAGCATTTAAGTTCATCATAATAACTTCTTCGTAGTTTACCAACAGCTTTACAATACTTGCTTTGGGTGTACTGTAACGCTATGCGATGCCATATTATAAGTGGTCAAGCCAAACCTTAATATTTTATGTATTTCAGTAAAGGTTAAAAAAATATTACCCCAAAATAAAGGTTAATAAACATTATCCGTCCTAGAAAGATTTGAGTTTAAAGCCTTCTGCGAACCACATCGTCAATCTAAGAATTGAAGAGGAAATCTTTCAATCAGATTTATGGTAGGATTCGAGTAGAGTATTTGAATGCGGATTATTTGAACATTTTTACAAATAGTGAATTTCTTTGAAATCCATCGTTGTTTGGACAGTCGTCGGGTTAGACCGCAGACGACGGGGGTATTACACCAAGCATTATTTCACAGGTGCTCTGCGTCTCTATAATAGACGTTTAGCAGTACCATCATTTTATATTTTCACCTTGTTTTGTCTTCTATTTCTCGGAAATCTTTCTAACAGTTATTGCAAGAGCTTGGTAAGAGTTTGCAAGATAGGTTTACAAACAAGTATACTCTTATTTTTTATTTCTATCTTAGAATTTTTTTCACATTCTATCGTTGTTATGACGAATCCAAAATAGAAATCTCTTACTTTTTACTACAAATTGCTGTGGCCGATAAAGTGTAAAGATACTGTAATTGTACTTATTCAGACAAAAATAACACAACTATTTGATATTTCACCGTTTTGAGTTAACCTCGAAACTTGAAATCTCAATTTGGACTCGAACTCGCATCTTTCAGAACTACTATTTGAAACAATTTTCTGACATTACGTTTGAATCACTAGTACTTAGGACTCTATTCTATAATATTACGTAACTTGCCGTCAACTATACAATCTGTTTTTTCCTCCACTGTGGTAATTTTTTCCTCTACATTGTTTATTACCAACGAGCTTATGTGTTTCTTGCTTGATCAGAATGCTACCGTATTAACTTTGTCGTTGATTGCTGAGAAATCTATTAAGAGTTTTTTCATTGAAGTAAAAAGCCTGAATCGTTTTTTTCTAAAAGACTCACTTTACGGAATCTATCGTGCATAACTGACACGACCTCGACGATGTGTCTTTTCCCATATCTTTTCCTTACCGTAGTCAACGAAGCGTCTAATCGGCCAGCACTTAGAGTGTCTCTGAGGAAAATTTCATATCGTTCACAGAATTTGTCACAATGACATGTCTTTCATCACTAACCTCAAACCTGTTCATTTTTAATGTTGTTACAATTCTTACATATTTCGCGAAAATATTTTAATGAATTCAAATCGGATTCAATTAGAACGCATAAAATATAATCGGTCTGTGAGTAATATAAATGTAGACGAACAACGACCAGCTTTAACGAGTCCGTGAAGTCAGTCATCTGGTATTACTGTATATTATAAGGAAATGCTACCAATTTTGCTTGTGATTTCTTTTATTTTCTTTGAGCTTTATTTCAGACTAATGAGTTCCGGCTTTTCTATTTTCTTTTATTTAATAACAATTCATTTCAATTGAAGTAATAGCTGTATAATTTATCAATAGAATATTATTCTTAATGATGGTGAGTCAATTACATAGCTTGAAAAAAATCTAACTCATCACAGTTCTGCTGAGTTGGACGCAAAACTGGGAACTTCAGGCGGTACTCGAACCCGTACTTACAGATATCCATTCTGTCGTGCTGATCCATCACACAACGGAGGCCGTTGCTCTACGAAAACTCAGTGCTTCACTTATAGTAAATGGGTACCATAATCAGCACTCGCCCGTTAATAGATACGATCTGGCGAGCCGATAACGGCATTGCTTCCAGTTAAGCTGATAACTGCGGGATAACCCGAAACTTCCGAGTTTTGCGGCCAACTCTGCACAACTACGGACTGCATAGTATCAGTGCGAAGTAGAATAAAATTACGGTTAAAACACATCACAGTGAATGGAAAACAGATAAAAAGCAGTAAAATATCATTATTATTGCAATCGATCAGACTTTGTGTTGATTTAGTTTAAAAAAAAACATGCTTTGTCTCTCAGTATCCTTACATCTGTGAGGAAAAACAACCTGAAAATTTTCATTGCTCTCATTCATCAAGATATTCCTATATCAGACTAATTCAAGGCAATTTATACTAATTTGTCTGAAATTGAAATTTGTATAAAAAAACTAATATGGAAAACACGAAGCTCTTAGCTTTTTGCCGAAAAGTCTCTCAGTTGATTTAATCGGAGGATGTGGACGTAGCCTAGCACTATCGTTCATTTTCAATTCTCTTTTTCTCTAATCCAGAAAACTTTCCAATTTTCCGTTTACGAATGTAGTTAATTAAAAAGTAGACATTGATTTTTTGTTCGAACTAATGCATTACTAAAATTACTCGAAAGAATACCTCCACTCATTTTTTTTCCTCACGTTGAATCTGATTAGCCTTGGAATATTCAATTACCAGTTTTCATCATATAATACGGGAAGCGAAGTTTGTTACTTTTTATAAAATGAACTCATTTTTGATGATCCAGTAAAAATTCTGTTTTCTTCCGTTGTTGATTTGTACGTTTTTCTTTTACTTTGTTGCAAATACAAATATAATTGTTGATCGTACAGTGTCCTTTCAACAAAGTTTCATTGTTGTTTACAATGAAAATGACTACAAACATAAATAAACAATCAGTGTAAAAGTTAGCAATCTGCATGTTCAACAGATTTATTAGAAGTGATGCTGTAGCGACATCTACGACAACGATAGAGCAGTACCTTTCCAAGAGCTGCTCATCTGTTTGCGCCTGGGGAAATGTCCACAAAAATTTTTACCTTAGGCCTATGCAGAAGTCTCCCACATATTCAAATCTGTAAAATTAATGTTCGAAGACTTGCCTTGACTATGGAGTAACACATGCCAAGAAGTGATTACTGCAGAAGAACCAACGGTTCCTGTAAGCTCATTTTGAGGAATAAGAGTGCCGCGTAATGATATCTATGATTTTTTGAAACCTAGGAATTTTGAAAAAAATTTTGAAAAAAAATTCTCATGATGTGTACCTAATCGGATTGAGTCTTGAGTTCAGAATCGATATTCCATACAACTGTTTATTTAATGCATTCATCTATGCATAGTAGAACAACACAATAAAATCAATGGAACGTTCCATAGATATTTTTTAGTACACGTTTTAAAAATTGAATGATAAAGGAGGATTTTATATCCACTAAATTTCAATTATAGTTGAAATACTTTTTTTGCTATTCCTAAATCCTCAAGTTCTTCAATACACATCAAAAAAATCCTTTGAAATGAGTTGAACTGCAGAATTCATTGGGTCCTCAATTTGTTCTCGCTTTTCATGCGTTTTATTTCCACATCGATTTTTCTCTTGTTTGTTTCTGAGTTTCTCTTCTCGTTTATTTCTTTATTTCATTTTATGGAATCAATTAGTGAATTGATTTGACTCAGTGCAAAAAAATTAATATAGCTAGAAGCCGTAATCGGAAGTATGTAAGCTACGGTCTACTATAAGAATGTCTTTGTGTTTATAGAAAAATCGTATGGGTTTATAGATAAACTTTTTGGTAATGAAAATGATAGAACAGATATGATTTTAAACAAATTCGTTCAGCTGGCGATACCTTTCGAAGACCGATGAACTCATTCGATACCGTAATGATAGTGGAATTCCGTAAGTCAAAAACATTGATAGAGTAAACATCAAGGGAAATGAGTGAAATGTTTGGACGTGAAGTTAGGATTGCCTTTGAAATTTCTTATCAGTTATTTGTTCTATAGGGCAAAAATAATCATCGATAAATCACTCTCTAGTGTTTGCTTAGACGTTAAACTTTAAGCAAATTAGAGCCATGGTATTTTTATCAGTATTTTTGTTCTACGTCAAAAATTCTGATAGCACATTCATTTAAATGATATTTCTCTGGAGGGAACTCGTCCACTATTAAGCTTAAGATTAAATCTAAGCCAGAAAAACTAAACAGCTCAGAAATCGTCACTTGCTGGAAGACGACGGATTACAATAAAATAAACAATTAACTTAGGGTATTTTTTTCCCTATCCGGTCTTTATTTCCCTCGATAAGAAAACCACCAGAATACGCTTAAAACTCTAATATTTATTGGAACAATTATCCACATTTGAGCTTATTCAATCTTATCACTCATTTTTTTTTGCGTTTTTAATGAGAATGTAACCTCACAAACGAATCCTGCTAATGTATGAAGGCTAGATTTTCCTCTTACTTAAAGCATTCCTTAAATTATAAAATTTTCAAACTCGTTCGATTATTCATTTTATTTTCTTAATGTATTGTTGCCGAAATTTCCTACTAAAAGGAAAAAATGGAAGATTGAACGTGTTGTATTTTCGTTGCTAATCCATTTATAAATTTATGTATTAATTTTTATATAAGTGAAAATCCTCGCCGTTCAACTTAAATTCTTTTTTGAATTTCTCTTCATTACAAGTACTTTCTTTATTTCCTCATAGTGATTCTATTTTTCTGAAAAAAAGTGTATCGATTTATTTGATCTGTATGAATTAAATAATCGATACGTCGATTACTCTGATTTTACCGAAAGGAGTTCAATAATGGAAGAAGCGATTTTTTTTTCGACATATTTAACTTTCCGGTAGTGAAAATGCTTACAATTCCGAATATTTAAGTACTTCAATCTTTATAATTACAAAAATAATTTCAATTATTAAGTTTTTGTCATTTCAATATAAACAATTGGATAATTAGGATGTCATCAGCAGATTATTCGTGCAATCAAATTCTTTATAATCGGCTTTATGTTGGTTGATAGATAATCGTCACTCGAAATGAACCTCGTCGAAATCGTTGTTGTTCACCGCAATCGATCTGATTGGCTTCCGGAAACTTCGTCCATATTCATTTTTCATGTCACGTATTATCCACATCTCGTTTTTGCGTTCTGAATTTTCAAAAACAATCACTCAAACCTCATCATTTTTCACACTTTACAACTACTCACTTGATTTCAGCATTCAGTTTTTTGATTTCTAGCAAACGTCTTAAACTTGCAAAAGCGATATAATTTATGCACTCTACAGTCACTATTACTCAATGACGAATACGGTGAGGTATATTATCTCTCATTTCCATATTGGTTCTTTCTCAATGAATAATATTACTACTACCACAGTTAAATATTTGCCTCCGTGTATAAAAAATGATATACATATAGATATAA
>KN716542.1:46520-59479 GCA_000816705.1 Dictyocaulus viviparus
AGGGTAACTGAAAGGTAAATAATTTATGTTTTTTTTGAAGTTTAAGGCGGTTGGCAAAAAAAAAAAAACCTGAATGCTGAAATCAAGTGAGTAGTTGTAAAGTGTGAAAAATGATGAGGTTTGAGTGATTTTTTTTGAAAATTCAGAACGCAAAAACGATATAATTTATGCACTTTACAGTAACCATTACTCAATGACGAATACGGTGAGGTATATTATCCCTCATTTCCATATTGGTTCTTTCTCAATGAATAATATTACTACTACCACAGTTAAATATTTGCCTCCGTGTATAATAAATGATATACATATAGATATAATTTTTTTATACAGTTTATTTGAGTGATTTATTGAGGGCACTCTATAATGTGTTGACATTGTCGTCACAATACATCGTAAAAACACACGCTCGTTAGCAAATATTATTTCCAATGTTATATGAACGTTAAAAAACTTCTATACACTTTTATATTGCAAACATTACTTTATCGATTAGAGTTTGCTTAGTGTTGAAATTTGTGGAGAATTTCTTTTTGACTTACACGTATCGGTTATGCTGCCCGTCTTCCACATCGTGTTCGTCTTCAGCTTTTGTCCTATTGCATGCACAGCCCTCTTTGTCATCTTCTATTCAGCCATGAATGTTTTGAATTCTTTCATTTTTTATTTTGTGTCAATTTTACTGATATCGCGCTTTACTTCAATCCTTAAAGCTTTCTTATCTAACACTGAAATGTTTGCCAATGGTGTTTCCATGAGTTATCATTGAAATTTTACTGCTGTTTGTTTTGAATCCTATGGTCATGATCAAAATTTATCTCACAGCAAATACTATATTTAACCGCTTTCAAGTGGCACTCCTAATTTTATCGTATTCGAGTTGATAATATTTCATAGAATCAATGTCGTACTTCTGACAATGTACTCCTGAATTTATATGCAATTTGTGCCTCATCAAACCGCTGCCCTCGATACAATCAGACATCAAGCCGTCGACCGTCTGACTGTCGATAACAATTTTTGTCATCTGTTACCAAGCTTTTCTTCTCATGCTCTTATATATGCATTGTAGAGGTGGCATTGCGCAGCTCTAAATAGCGCCACAGTAACATACAGGTCCCGATCAGTGCACACAAGCTCGCAGTCACACTCCGGCCTACTAACCAAGACTTCCATCTAAGTAAGAGGATCGGTGCCAGAGGGTTCTGTGGAATAAAGAAGGAGCACCTTTTTAGTTAAAAGTAGTTGTTAACTGAAATCCATATATTGACTGTGCTTGATCTAATTCACCTCGTATAATGTTGAACTCCAATGCGTAGGCACATACCGCATTGATCGATGTCAAGGCTTGTCCTATATTTCAGAAAATGTTGAGAAGTAGTTAACAGTCTTACCGTTTGCACCCAATTTAATGAGAACTTAATAACATTTCAATGGCTTGTGGGTGACCTCGGCATCAAGCTGCCGCAAAATTAAGGAAGTCACATCCTTTAAGTGACGCCTGTTTTTGGAGTTTTCTGACCAACAAA
Source organism: Dictyocaulus viviparus (assembly GCA_000816705.1). Lineage (NCBI taxonomy): Eukaryota > Metazoa > Nematoda > Chromadorea > Rhabditida > Metastrongylidae > Dictyocaulus > Dictyocaulus viviparus. Next base: position 48,050 of record KN716542.1, read on the forward strand.
TAAATGAGTTGGATTCTTTTCGGCAAAATATTGAACCGTTTTCTATTTCGTTGTCGTTCCTGCAATTTTCTAATACCTTCTGGCTTTTCTTCAGAATGCATTAATCCTTCAGATATATGACGCTGGTTTTCTCTTCTTCTTTCTTTGAAAATAGGCAATCAATAAATCATTGTCTTTTATTCGATAAGCCAGCCTGAAAATATCAGGATTTTTTGTTTGTGTAGTTTATATGTTGACAAATATTGCTTTCTTCTAAACATGTTATGTCAAAATACAATAAATTGTCCGATTAGATTTTTTCATAATTCAATAATGGCAAGAAATTATGAACAAAAATATTTCATTTCGAATGCGCATCCATTTTTACCTTGCTTTTCAACTTTTACATTTTTTTGACTATTGGATTTATCCGCGCACCGATCCAATTTGTATTACAAATATGTCACCTAAGGCTATGTAGTTCATATAAAAAACTAGGGCGAGTCCAAATGTTTGGAAGGGCACTTATATTTTGATTAATTTGAAAATTCTGAGGCCATTTAACAACCTATCAATTCCTCAGTGTGTGACTTTGTGACCCGTCTTTTACGCGTAGTGCAGGCCCTAGCAAAATAACATTTGTTCCTTTCTTGCGCAGCTGTCGCCCACCATGATGGTCTTCTGTGAACATGGTGACGCCTGCTAGACTAATTCCTTAATCCCCAAATCACTTCATTAATCACTCAATAAAAGCATAACAAGTTTTTTTCCTGTTTGAATTTTTTCAGATATATTGATTTTCAATCATGTATAATCAGCTAGCTAGATAATTTGCTCACCATGCTTATGAGAACAGTTAGACCCTTTATGACTTTTATACAAAATACTTCTTGTTATAATGGTGCTTCTTTTTCTTTTTGAAGTGCGCAAGCTCTAACCTATGTCAACGATGAAAAATCACAGACGCAACCGAACACGTTAAGCTGTCAAAGACTAGGTGGCCCGGACACCCGATTCGTTTGAATAGAGACTGGTGAACACGAGCTGTAAGTGATTGGATCACAATGGACATCGAATGCGCTGCAGGAAGACCACCGATCAGATGGTCAGATCTTTTCACAAAGGCTGAAGAAGTGGATTATGGTGCTCAACGAATCCCTAAAGCAAAAATAACTCATTGAACTACGTTATAATTGTATGATATGGACATCTCATCTTTCTACGTTAGCCACAAAACTCGGACTCTCAGGCAGAACTCCGGAACACATCTCGCAGATTTCCTATCTCTTAGGCTACCGATAATATCTTTTGTACTGTTTGTATATTTAGATTTTGTTTTGTCTTAAACGAATAGCTTCGGATGAAGAACCTGCCGACGTACAATGCATTGCTTATACTAATGACTTCATAATCCGATCGTCATTTATAAAGAGATCGAAAACGATGGACATGACAAGTAGTTCGACTGGTTATGCGTTCAATATTCTACACACACCAAAGATTTTTTGTTGATTCAGCATTCGCACCAAGTCCGAAAATCGCTTGTGACAATTGTTTGGGAAAAAGAGCGTATGCAACATTAACTAAGTGTAGGGAGACTGCTGACCTCAAAATATTTCATAGACTGCAACCGCATTTAATCACTTCAACGAAATCATCCAATGTGTGAATCGTCCTACGGAGATTCAACAACGCAAAATGCCTATTCCATTTTTGGTCTTCTGAACAGCCTCTTTGATCTTTGAGAATTAGGTTATAACTGATTCCAATGTGACGCAGAGTAAAGCTATGGTAATATTGTCATAATATATTTCCAATCGGTATGAAAGAATACAGAAAGTTTTTACAATGAATTGAGAAGGCCAGTCTGCTGCCAGTTGAATGCTAAACGAATTCTCATGAATATTCTAGTGTCAATTAATCTTTGAGGGATGGAAGGCTTGATAGACCTATGGCAGGACTCGAACCCGTGTAAACGGCAGTCAAGCATCGTAGTGGTTTCTTTTACCACTGCCCTCTGGTGTGCTAAACTTGTTCCATCTCATTCTACGAATAAGCCGTCACAACAAACAGGAAGACTACTTGATCTTAACTCAGATACTCCATTTATCTCGTTTTCGGATGGAATATCGTGAATTAATTTCTGTCAAATTGAGGTGGATTGTTAACTCATACAAAGGACAGTTTTAAATTTATAAGGTTAACTATAATGCATAATAATGCTTGTGATTACACAAGCAAGGTTGTGATACAGGATATCAGGACTTAGAGAACATATAAGCATGAAACTGCAGAACCGTTTTTGGTTAATGTAAGAATTTTTTAAATGAATAAATAGGCAAATTTCTCTCTATGATAAGTAGATTGACGTCATTTCTCTAGTTTTTTCTCAAAGTGATATCATCGTTAATCCATTTGAGTGAGATACTGAGAAAACACATAGTGCTTATTCAAATTAGAAATTATGCTTGAAGTTCTCGTCTTAACTTGTAACGTGTTGACTATGGAAATCGAGTTTTAGCTGCATAATGATGTTCTTACTTTTTGTATGAAAATCTTATATTAAGGAAAATCAATTGAACGTTTTTTTTGACGGCTACGCTCAATGCTAAGTAGTATTCCTCATGCTTGAATAACGATAAATCAGTTTGGAATGAGTTATCAGTGAGGAGATGATGATGACGCTACTGGCAGTCAATCATTCCTCGCAAATATATGTGTAAATGACGTTTTGAAATGAGGCGTTGAAGAAATATCGTCTCTAGGGAAGTGATGTGGTTATGATGACTTCACTTTTTCTTACGAATCACCTCATCCTATGGGAATATTAGCCTTAATATAGAAGTTTTTCTGTGCTCTCTACAATTATTCTACACGGAATCCTAGTTATCGAAATTTCTACACGGAGTTATGAATATCGTTCGTGCCTCCTCAGAGTATATTTCTTTAAGTTAAGCTGACATCTTTTTCTACAAATGTTTATTCACAGCTGACGTTAACGTATCGGCATTTTAATCTTATTCGGAACCATTTCAATTTGAAGCGTGCGTTGGTCGAGCAGACATGATTCCTACGAGTGATAGTGTACTTTTTAGATTTTCTGAAGTCATATTAAGCACCGCTCGAATGAGTTATCCTCAAGGTAACAGCACTCATTTATTGAGGATGAATGCTTACCGAAAATATGGAACCAGTACCATTTTCACTCTTATATACGTTTTTCCAGCAGACGTGGTTACTAATATTAATTCGCAAAATAATAAAAGTAAAAATTTATTCTTCCTATTAAGTTACTCATTTTTATATTCAATCTCAGATCTACATAGCTATGAATATAACGAAAATACCGAAACATTGATGTTTTCTACAAATGAAAAATTCCTCGTGTAATCTTGTCAAGAAGAAAAATACGTACTAATGAGGAAGCAGAGTTCATAGAAGAAAGTTAATTTCTAACCGACATTATTGTATTAAGCGTTATATTGTGGCAAGATATGTTGTTGCAGTTGAAAGCTTCCGAAGGAAAATCACTACCTTGTGGTTTCATAAGAAATCAGCAAGGCCACCAATTATGCAAATTTTTTTATGAATGAAAAATTCTATACGCAATCATGCGTCAGTTATATATCAAATTTTCATTACACTGATAGAAGTCGCTTATGTTGATGTTTTTAATGATAATATAACTGGTACAGGATGAATTGATAATACACGGTGGGTTAATTTGTTATTGAGATCAATTCTAGTCTTGTTCTCTGCTTACCATTGTCAGCTTCAATGTCTACATGTTCCACATGAAGAGCAGCATCATAACAACAAATCTAACTTTATACGAATATGGTTGGCTAAGTGGTTTCCTAACGTGGATAACTCTCATGACGTGTTGAACTCGATGCTGATGTTGTCTTTTCTCTCGTATCCTTAGAAAAAATATTTATAAATGGTGAAAATAACATCGAAAAAACTACTGACTTTGTCGTGCTAGTGAATGAAGGTATTTTAAATTTATTAAAAATATGACGTCTATTTAATCTTCCTAATTAGGTAAATGAGTAAACTCTTACATGTATGCTTCGATACATAGAGAAGCTGAATTAGTGCTACTATTCCATTTTGGTTTTCCTTTATGCGTGTTTTACCTTCGATCTTTGATCTCAATATTCCGGAACCTACCCAATTTATAGTTCCATCGCATGAGTTAAGTCTTTTTCTTTGATATTATAATGTCCATAGATGTGCTGAGATGGCCGCAAAACTCGGAACCTCAGGCGGGACTCGTACCCGCACCTACAGATATCCGGTCTGCCGTGCTTCCCATTACACTACCGAGGCCCTTGCTCTGCGACCACTCAATGTTATAGAGAAAGATAATATAAAACTCTTTGAGTTCTAAGCCTAGTAATTTTTGTATGGACAAAAAATTCACCGTCTTGTATCAATGCTTAAGCCATCGTAGATATTATAGGTGAAAACTTCACTTCTTCAACTTCAAAACTTTTTCATTATTTTTGAATAAAGGAATATTTAAATGTACATGTCAGACATGTACAATTAGGAGATTTTCAATAGATCAATATTAAATTTTCTATTGAATTCTCTCAACATAAAAACGATTCTCATTTAACTATGATTCAACATTATTTATTCAGGACTTTTCTGTTGAAGCATTATTCTCTATTCACCTCCAAAAAATTGTAGTTAGCTTATGAATAAATTGAGTTATTTATTGAGGTCGATACAGTATTCACTTCACTTTTATATATATAAAGCTAACTGAATGATTTTTTACGTCGTAACGAAATATTTAAATGTAATATTGAGTTAAATAGAGGTCAGTAAAATTGACATTTTTTGATATTCAATGAGTGATGACGTTATTTACATAACATTGACATTTTGTCGCTGCTCTCTAAACGACTTCATTAATGGCTTAGCAAAGATAATTTGTATCGAAAAATGTAAAGAGAACATTATGAGGAAAGGGGAGGAAAGAAAAGAAAATATAAGAATTCATTAGTGATTAGTTTACTACAGTATAGGAAACCGGTTTATTTCTATAGATGTAACCAGATTCGTTGCGGGTTTCGGAAACACTTCAACTCCAACTTTGTTCATAAAATAACCGTCGCCAATCGATACTTATTCTTTATTCAAACCAAATACATTACTAATCGATATTGGTGTGATGTTTGTTGTTGCTTAATCAATTATTATGCCACTAATGTTTATATTTCTCATTTTTTCGAACAATCACTAGCGTTTATAAAGGATTCTGAGTCTGTTAATTAGGTTTTAAGGCATTAACTTAACGTTTGACTAAGTAATAAATTCGTATATGATAGAATATGGATGAATAATGACTAAGCTTTCTTGCATTTACAAAATCACACCAATGTACGTCCACAGTAGGTCAAGAGTATTATTGATTGATATCCTTGTATGAATTTTATCTTTAGATTAACCGTTATGATAATTACATTTATTACTATTAGTACTATACTATTGCTGCTATTATTATTACCATTATTACTATTATTATTAAGTATTACTATTAATTATTATTACTATTATTATTATAAAAATATTCTCGGTGATAAAGCATCTAAGAGAAAAAAATTACTAACTTACAATGGGAAAAGTTTTAGCAACAAAGCTGTCTTTTCCTTCTTTGAGTCGTCAATATATCGATAAATTTCAACAGGAGAAACATGACAAACGTGCTTTTGAAATGTGAAGTATAGGTGAATTCTTCTTGTTAAAAGTGATTCAGATTCTTAAGCCGAACAAATTCTAAAACAGTTACGCTTATAATATCTGCAACTACGATGAGTTGGCCGCAAAGCCTGAGACCGCAGACGGGACGCGAAGCCACACCGTACACATATCCGGTCTCCTGTGCTTATCCATTACACTACCGAAGGCCTCGATCTACGACCACTCAATGCTTCACCTATACTAAGTGGGTATCTTATTAGCACTCGCCTGTCAACGGGTACGATCTGATGAGTCGATATCGGCATTGCATCCAGTTAAGCTGATAATTACGGGATAACCCGAGATTTGGATGTAATCTCAGTTGTTCTTTTATTTTATAATGACGCTATAATATCAGTAATTATGCTGAATAGGTCACAATACTTGGAACCTCAGACGCTTAAATATGAGGTTCAATAGCAACACGTTATGTTATGATGATAAGACTGAATAAATTTGAAACCTATTAGTTCTAAAAATTAGAAATATAATGGCAGAAAAAACAAGTTGAAATTGAGTATTGTGAGAGTTGAGAATATTTTTGAATGCCTCGTACATCTTAGTCTGTGGAACACGTCCTCCATCATCTTATCTCCATTGATCCGTTTCTTTTTTTTTCCCTCACATTTCTAGAATATTCCGTCACATTTTGTTATGTTATGTACATTGTCTCAGTTGAACTATTGCGACGAATTTTCTGACTTGACATTTTGTTATAAGTTCAACATCACAAAATGTTCTTTATTCTCTTCACAAATTCGATTTCTACCTTCAAAATGTTTTACATTTACCATTCATAAGAAACAAACAACGCGTTCACTGTAAATTGACTCTCTTGAATTTTCGAATAGAATTAAACATCTTTTCATATTCGACTATTCTCTGCGAATTTTATCCACACTGCTGTAACCGAAAACAAATGTTTTCGTTGTGGGACCTTTCATCCTGCGCGTCGATTCGGCACGTGATTTCAGTGTTCATTTTGGGGCAGCGACGTTCAAACACGTTTCATCTGTAGTCTTTAATTATTTGAAAACCATTTTTGTGGCCAGAAGCTTACTATGACATCGAAATAATGATGGTTATCGAATGCATGCCAGAGGAACATTTAGTAATCCACATGTATTAGGCGAAAACTTGGATATTATCAGATATGTTCCGCTTATAAGGTTTTTGTTGGAATTCATTTGCTTTAATTCGCGAGGATTTAGCTTAATTAACTTATGCTTTTAGTTTTTAACCTGATTGCTAGAAACGGGTAACAAAGCGAAATTAACGTTGAACATTAACCTATGAAGCGAAAAGTCATAAAAATTCCCAAGAGATAGTACTTGTCAATTTTTTCAACCATTTCTGAATAGTTTCTACTAAAATTAGCACTCAGTTAAATATACGTTATGAAATTAACCTCATTGAGTTTAGTTCACAAATGATCCCATGTCATTTCATTTTCATGGAGACAAAAACATCTCAAATATTTAGCTATTAAATAAAAATCGTTTAATCACAATTGAATTCTAGAACGTCGTGGACATAAAATTTCGTTCTTTCCCATGCTGGTTAAACGATACAAAACAAAATTGCGTTTGTTATCGTTTTGTTTGCACTCAGAAAAACTTGTTAATTTCTTACGTTGCCACTTACATATCGGATTTTTCAATGATTATGCATTTACATATTTAGTTATTAAAGTTATCTGATGTTATTAAACACGTTATTTCTATTTTCTTCCTCAGCTTATCTACTTTATCATGTTGCGAAATCGTCTCCCTACCAACAGTCTCGTCCTCATGCTTTATAACATATCTGTCTAAATATTTTACCTTACTAATACTTTTGTTTTCAAAATGCTTCCACAGTTTTTCTTGGTCTTTCTTACTCTTCAAAAAAAAGCAAAGATCTTGAATTATCTTGGTTTTTGTTGTGTTTTACCAATAACTCTTATTTTCTACGTAAACATATGGCAAAAACCCAAATGAGTTTCGTTGCGTTCACTTCACAAGCCTCGATATGACTCATTTTAACCAAATTTTCATTTTTAGTGAACGTTTTTACACGTCTTCGATCATTGGAAAACTTCGTTTCGTTCAATAATATTCGATGGAAAGCATACGGCATCACAAATCGTTTTAACATTATTCCATTGTATCCGTTTCTAACCGTTATTCTATGTATTTATTTACATTTCACAAACACACTGATATGATTACCATGGCTACAAATCACTCTGGAAAATTTACAACGAATATCCGTTTGTCTAATGTGGTCAAATCCTGATTTCATTTCTGTCACCATCCTTTTTACTATTTACACTCGTTTCTTGTCAGATTTAGGCTAACTCAACCCTCACTCTCATGATGTTTCACTGATTTCTTATTATACAGTGGTACAACACTTTTTTGTAACACTTATTCTCTTCATTTCAGGTTTCTACCATCACCATCGATTCAAACAGTAATTCTGAATCAACCTTTGAATCACGAGTTAGTTTTGATTGAACTGTGAGAATATTAGCTTATCTCCAGTGGATTCTAACGAATGAAATAAATGGTGTCTAGAAAGAATCGATTCTTTAGATTTTTATTTCGATCAAAGTCAGGTATCTAACATCAAATTAGTAAATAAAAAATGAAATAAGCATTACTTTCCTTCAAAAAGATGTTTCAGCTTACTTCGACAAAGCGAACCAGTATTACCGACTAGTATTCATTACAGTGAGATATTTCTACAGATGATTACTAACTTTTTCCTTTATCTGAAGCACATAATTTCTTTTGTTGCGATGCCCTTTAACAGTGGCTTTTATATTCTTAGATTTGAATTTATATTCTTTCGCGCTTACTGAAAATACAATCCGTATCGCGAGATTGCGAAATGAAGCGCCACTTAATAGAATTCTTTTGATTACATGATGTTTCGGTTTTTATACGACAATATCACTATAATCCATAAGCAAATATGTAAGCCTGTGACTAACAAGCTGAACAAATTTTGTACCTGATTTTTTTCAAACTCTGTTCATTTGCTACAAATCTGAATAATTGAGCACCACACAACGTCTGTCACACTATCGTGGACAATATCAAATTATCGAACAATTTTTGTTAAGTCTTTAGCCCGCTTTGCTTTTCTTTGTTTTATTTATTGCTCATTAATCTTAGAAACAAATCACTTTTGTTAGCTTTTGGACTTCTGTGACAAATGTCTTCTCATCCTTTACGTGACGAAAGCCTCGTTTATTTAGTTGTTCGAGAATTGATGTCACGTTTGTTAAGTTGGTACACAATTGCTATATGGATATAACTCCCAACAAACTTCGTATTGACAGAGTAGTAAACATGCTGAAGTTATTTCTTTCTAATATCCATTTGCCATTAAACAGTTGAGGTGTAGTGCTTTGTCACATATTTGACATATTTGAGAAGTCAACAGTTTGTTTGTAAGGAAGTTTCATTACTCAAACATCTCAAAGTTGAGAAAGAAAATGCACACATTGTACTTATCATAACAGGTGAGCTACTGATTACAGTGTAATTCTCTTTTATTTGTTGCTTGATTTGTTTTCTGCCATACCAGCTTGATAAAACAACTGTGTTGAAAATTGTTTCTTGAAACGGAATAAGCTCCTTCCCCGTCAAGACCTCTGCTTTGTTTATGGTTGGCGTGACACCAAATTTCTCGTTATTAAAATGTAGCGTTTTCAGTCCAATTGTTACATCCAACGCCGGTCACTAGAACAGCGGGATTTCGTTGTGGCGCTTCTGGTTTACTACTTTAAAAATCATTTATAGAGAAGTTGGTTTTCATCGGCAAAGTAATGACCTTGTTGACTGTTTGTTTCATTTATTTTCTAGACTTGATGTCTTTCAAATTCTCAGCTGTTAGACTTCTAACTGTTGAAGTTAGAATGAAATTGTTACGGCAATTAGACTTGTTCATTGGTCGCAAAAGTAAAAGCTGTTTGTCGCAAGAAAAAGTTTTACTCATAATTTGGCACTCTATTGCAACTCGATATCTTCATTGGCGAATAAATGCAGCCACGCTAGAATGTTATTGTCTAAATGACTTGGAGTTCATTTGGTTCACTTCTTTTTGCAGAGCTGTAGTAGACGGTGGATCTGATTCGCATCAGTATCTCAATCGTCTCTTTGTGAAGCATGTTATGATAATATTGGTATGTTGTTCCGTTCTCGGATGAATCGTTTCTTTTACTGACATGTTTGAAAGTACCATGAGTAGCTTTGTATTGGATGAAGTATTACCTATCTTTGTGTTTCATTGTTAGCTCTGCGCAGTTCATAACATGTTTATATTCAAATATTTAGTTCGTACCTGTAAAATGATTTCAACCGATCAGCTCATTACTATGGGGTAATCAAGCTTTTTACGATTTTCGTTAATGATGACGGATTCACTAATTCCCACATTGTATCCATATGGATGCTTTCCACGTCGACCTCAGAATGCTCTTAATCGCGTGTGTGTTGCGGCGACATTCTTGAAAAGATTCTTGATTTGAGTAATCGACAGTGAGGCTGCATAACGAGTTTTACACGATGGAATCAGTCATCCATTGTGCCTCACAGCATGCTCATATGAACGAAAATTTTTGTTATATCAATGAGCAGGTATTAGTCATAGATGATAAGTTAGCTTAAAAATCCATCTACGTTGTTTTGACTACCTTTTTTTAGAGTTGTGCTTATACGCAAGCAGAACTGCTTTTGATTATAAGCCTTCCGAAAAGTACTGGCAGGTTTTATGTTAATAATTATTATTCGTATTGAAATTACACATTTACACTTTTAATTTTTATTTATTACAGCTTTGCAAACAAGTTTCTTTCTCTCTATTCTACTTTATTTCTATTTCATCTTTTTTTACTTGCCTATTTCTTTTGACATTTTTTATGCTTCGTGAGTTAAGTGTTTCTTAATAATAATCTCAATTGGTAGTAATGAAAGGAATAGACGAATTCATCGTTTCATTTAAGTATTCATTTTTTTCGGTGGTCCCATTAATTGTCCGTTGAAAGGCCCACAACGTTTGGGTTGCAATTCCCTCGTTTGACGACATTTCGTTGCCGCGCTGTAAAGATTTTATCTCGCATAGTTTTTATGTCTTTAGAAACATTAGCTACTATTGTACTCCTTGCTGTTTATTTCTTCAAGGATTATTTCAGATATCTATTATGATTCGGGCATGTGTGATCCTAAATTCACTGGTTGTAACTCGAGTTTTTCTCAATTTTATTGACTTGAGATCACTGTAAGACATGTAATTTCAGGTGATTAATCGTTAATTCCCGTCTTTATGTACTCATCAGTCTAACTATAACTAGTTACCGATCATGAGCTGCAATAGCTCTCTACCGATCCAGTTCAGTTCATCAACGGCTGCCGTTCCTCATACAATCATAGAGCGACTGTCTGGAGAGTGTAAATGTAAGTTTTTTTGGTAACATCTTCTATTTGATTTTTTTTTTGATTTGCAAACGCTAAAGAAAAAATAATGCTTTCATAGTGGAGTGTGATACCACGATCAATACCTTTTTGGTGTCGTTTAAACTATTTTATTAGATTTTTATGCAATTTACAATGAAACTGACACGCTACATACATTATCTATGAACTCTTATACACTTTTGAGTGTAGTTTAACACTTTTTTTGAAGCTTCAAAGACTGTGTCTACGTTTC
>KN716542.1:62003-84246 GCA_000816705.1 Dictyocaulus viviparus
GATTCGCTCCAAAAGTGTTCTATTTCCAATTCATTTTGATTCTAGCTCATATTTTAGTTTTATTAGCAGCTGGTAAGCTGTCAGTTAGTTTCGAGATGCACAGTTTTAGATAATGAGTAAGATAGTAAGTTTGATCATAGTAGTTCTGAACTTATCCTTACATAGAGCTGGTTAAAGGATCTCATCATCGAATCTCGGTGACGTAACGAGAATATAATTCATGATTTCTCTCACTTCCAATCAATTCATATAGGTAGCATTGGGATTTTTTCTTTTGTGATTACTGATTCTTATGCAATATAATTGATGAACATATTGAAACAGTTCGTTGTCTGTAAAAATAAATAAATAGCCATTGGATTTGTTGCGGCTATATCTTGTTTGTCTAAAATTCTTCATTTCAATTGAGTTTGGTCAATTATATGCTAACTTAACTACTTGACTATCTTTGTCTTTCATGCCTCACCTCGCTTTTTAATCTTATTTTTCCATCTTCAAACTATTTATCTATCGCAGCTTGCACACCATATTTGATCTTCGTATTTTAGATTTCACTGGAAAACATTGAAAATTCGAATTTGCTACCTCAGTATTAGGTGAGAATACGTGAGGTGCAAAACCAAAAGTCCTATGATTTCAGTTCGCCAGTGTTCCCATAACAGATTGGTTTTCGAAGTATCTAGCAAAAGCGAATGCTATAGGACCGTGTCATTGAAATTATAGTCAAGTCAAATTAGTCAAATTATATCATTCGAGAAAACTCGAAGCAAATTCAGCATGGTCAGATTCTCTCTCTGCGCTATAATTCTATCTTAGGGAATGTTTTTCTGTATTTTATAGTCATATTTGTTTTAACTTATGTATCATTGGATCCAAATAAGGTTGAAGGATTTCGGACACCGGCCATTCATCATCGGATCTGTTTTTCAATTTCTCTTTCAATCACTAGTTCTCTGACCGTTGAAAGTTCGTGGTTGATCTTATGAGGGATTCCAAAGAACACTATTCCCGACCATTTGCCTCTTGTTTTTCCCGGTTTTCAAATGGCTGCTAACAATCATTATAATCTTAACATTTGAAAAAGCTAAACTTTTGCTATGTTGATACACCTTGTTACAATACGAACGCGATTTTGTGGATTGGTTTCATTGCCATTCAATCTGATAAAATTTTCAGCTTTCATTTACATAGAGTACCTTTTCACTCAGCTTTCTATAGTGTACCAACGTTAACTAGCCGCCTTATGTTCACATTTCGTCATTAGTGTCGTTTCTTTAACTTATGGAAATGAATCTGTAGTATGAACATAGGTCGACGTTGATCAATTATGAATCTTTTCTTTTTGTTTTCTCCTTTGAAAACATCGATTCAGGGCAGCGAAATCCTATATAATCTACTTTTCATTCTGACAAAGTATGCATTACCATTTATCGATCAAGAAAAAGCGAGGATTAGAAAAATTGATATCGTTATTTGCAACGGCTTAAACTCTGAAACACCAATTGTTTCTGAAGTATTTCTTATGCTACCTATACACTATGAAGCCAAGTGTAGTGTGTCATCATGACAACTTACTAATCGTTTCAAGAGTTTCAACTATTTGAATATTCCAAATATTAACGATAGAGGCGAATTGGTTATCATTATTAGGACAGCCATTTGACTCGGATCCTACCGATTTGAAAATAACCATATCTATTTTCTATATAGGAATTGTGCTGTTAATACACTTGTTCGTCCAAAACAAATTCTCATGTCATCAGCTCGCGTTCACTTTGTTTTGAGGACTACTCCCCTCTCTGTAAGTAGTATTGATGTTTGTTGTGTAATCTACAGCTTTACCGTGTTGCAACGCCAACAGCGATCCGACTGCTGGCTGACCTGAAGGTTTCGCCTTTGCACTTTGATTGCTTTGTCACTCAGTGAATACCGAACAGCGATTCGTATTTTTTATACGAATGTTGAATATAATGTAAGCAATCTTCCAAATCACTTTTCAAAATAGCTTAGTGCGTCTAGTGCTGGGTTGTTTTTGTGAGTGAAAACTGAAATACCACATGCGAATATTTTTTCCTCTATGTCTTTTTTCATCTTTTTTCTGTCCTTTTCTGGAAATCCTCATGTATTTTTAGCAATCCTTCATACATTCATTTGTAGTGGTACTGGACCTCATAAATCATTATACATTAGATTTATATGTCTTATTACTTATAGCGTTGTAGCTATGATAGCTATGATCTTCTTGGTCGTCACTTTGAATTGTATAACAAAATTTCGTCTTCTAACAATGATTCTTATGCTGAAAATGCTTTCATATTCTAGGGCTCCGGTTTAGAACATACAAGCACCTTTGCTTTAAAATGAACTTGGTCGCAAAGCCACGAAGAATTTTACTAACTTCTTAGAAACGGTGGTGGCTTTGCCAACAGCTCAATAATTCCTAATGCTCGTCTTTGAAGATTTCCATGGTCATCCGAATTGAGTAATTAAATGAAAATTAGAAAATATTATGTAGAATATCTACTCAAATCTGTTTTATGCTTTTCAAATGTGTCCGAGTATTAAAAAAATGGTTTTCACATATTTTTCAAGCTTCTAACTTTATGAGCTATTAAAGATTAGTGACTGAAATTCACTTATGCATATGACTTTCTAATCTTTGGTCAAAACATTTCGCCTTTTCGTACAAATATTTGCGATGTATTGCACATCAAAAGCTTTCTGTTCGCCTTTCCACTTCAGTAATATAAATATTCGATAACTAAATGGTAATACAAACATTTTTCATGCGATGAACTGCAGCAGTTTTATTGCAGGCTTAGCGATAGTGAAGTTTGAGAATATCTTTAAGGCACGATATAAAAGGTCTTAGAGATATTTTTCATGTGAGAATAATAGACTGTTTAATTTGCCATCCCGAGTGCAGAAATATATTACATTATCCATATAATATATATTAAAACTTATATTATCGAAATGATGACCTATGGCTTATTTTAGAGCTTAATAAACTCAAAAAATTTTCAGTCAGCCGTCATTGTGTAGTTGTTTTAATACATACGTAATCTCTGTCCTCTATTTCACAATTTATCCAAGTGATGAGTTAAGAAATTCTTACGAAGTTCGCATTATCGAACCTTGAAACATCCTCATCTAAGTATGCGCTTAAAATCGAATTTATTTTTTCACCTTTGTATATTCTGAAGCCAATTGAGCAGATGTTCACAACATTTTTCAATGTGAACTTAAAAGTAGTTTCTGTAGTAAATTTTTTATAAAGGAGTGTCATTCTCAATGTTGAATTCATGTTATTCCTTCAATATGTCATTTCCATTATAGAACAATGATGTATTATTTTTCAGCAGAGTGCCTTTTGTTTATCAGAGACTGATGTATATTACCAGATTATCACTTGAGTATTTAGGGAAAACTGCTGAAAAAAAATTTTGAGGAAATTTGTAAATTATGTGTTTTTCTGGAGGTATTTCGATTTGCAAATAATGCATTGTCCGAAGGAGAAAACTAGCGTACGGTTGTTTCTTCGCTTTTTACGACGTTGCTCAGGATTACCTTGAAACGACATGCTGTGTACTATTTACTTCTAACGCCTAAAATACCTTTAGTTATTGATTACCTTGAATGATCGTCAGTTAACTCTCAACTTACTCAAATCACGCACAAGCTCTTCTCATTTTACCCTCAGTAAACAATTTCGTAGGAAATCTGACATTCATAGCATAATACTGTAAAATTTTACTGTTACTCTTAGTTGACCAGTTAAGATAAGCTTACGGTCCACGTATGTGTGCGTGAATGTGACTGCATATGTCCAAAGACTGAGTTAAGTTTTTCAGTTACCAGAAATTAGCATGAGATTTTCGACCGTCTTAATCTTGGATTTATTTTACGTCTCCAAGTATATTATTGGTCTTACTGAAGTCTGAACTACCTGGATATATTCACTACTTATTTACCTTTCGCATCATTTACATATTCCTACCCTATGGGACTGACTGCGTGGAGAGTTTCCCGTTTAGGGTGAGAATTAGTTTTTCTCATGAATTGTTTTTTTACTCTGCCAAATTCAAATTAGTTTTTTCTCATAAAGACGTTGTGTGGAGTGTGATATCAATGTCACATCTGCTTGCTAAAGTGTAAGGTCACACGAGTGGCGGTCATTCATGATTTAATGCAGAATTCTTGTTCGATTATTTAGTCAATTAGAGATTATAAGATAATCTCTACTACCCTCATAATCTCTGTTGTGACTTGGTTTATTGATTTTCATCCTCCTCGAATCTTTTAATAGATCTACCAATTTTTTTTCTGGCACGTAACAATAATCGATTTGAAATGGCCATATCAATGTTATGGCGGTCACTTCCTTCGGCATCATTCTTTCTTGCGAATCATGCAAACCGATTTTTGTATCTAAATTTTAATCCGAGGTGATGGCTGACCACTACATAGACTCTCACTAAGTGACTCTCAAGTTTTTATAATGCAACTGAGTTTTCATTACCATGTTTGTTGTTGTTTTTCATCGAAACGTTGTCATAAATTTATGATGATGGCTGAATGATATGCTATTTGTCCTGATTTATCAGAATCTAAAGAAATCGCGAATATCTATCCCAGCATTGCATTTTCTCTGCTGACTTTTGTGTTGTTGCTTACTTGGATTTTTCTCCAAATTTCCGTATTTGGACTGATTTGATGAATTTGAGTCAATCTGAAAGCGATTCGTAATGGTTTGGAAAACGAAATGAAGTTGACCTGAAAGAAGAGAGACTGTTTACTAATTACTGACTGCTTTTACTAAAACGTACCCTTCACATTGCATTGCAAAAATGCGATGTGAACCAGAACTGTTTCTTTTTCCTCAATATATTTATATTCATGACTCATTTGCTATTTTTCTTTTGAATTGTCTAGACATTTGAAAATATTTTTGTAATGGGATTTTCTTATACATTATTGATTTCGCAGTTTATTTTACCAAACGTTATTCAATTGATGCACATCAATCAGAGTATGTTGACACTTTTTTGTAGTTGACTGACTGTAAGACGTAGGGAAGCTTAGTGCGTCGTTATGCTAAGTTAGAACCTATTATTCAGGCCAACTATTTAATTTGATTACGTATCATCGAAAGATAAGGTATTTCAAACAGAATGTTGTTCCATTGTTGGTCGTGTAGAAAATTGATATACATTTGATTTGCTGTCAAGAAACTGCTTATATAAGTAATTACGATAGGAAGCTTTTGCGAAAGCATTGCGCTAAATAATCTCTGTAAGATACGATTTGGTCGTTATTGATGTTGTTGAAATATATTTTTGCAACTGTACTGGACTTTACCTCTGTCACTCATTCACATCCTCATTAACGTGTCATTTAGCTCTACAGCGATTATCTACGTGGCCATCTAGAAAGGCCTTTGTTTTGTGTGGTACATTTATGGATATTGATGTGCCATATTGTGCACTACAGCTGGTTTTCTTTCTAGCTTTTAAAATGCGAGTTTTTTTTTGTCGTTTCCTAAATTCTGCTAATATCGTCATTTGTAAAATATAAAAAAGTAAATGTAAATTTTATTTGAAATTATATTCCATAGTGATAAATTTGATTAATGAATGGAATTGGTGATGAGGGAAAAAAGTTGCTACAAATTGAACCGTTTCACATGGAGGATAGATGAGGATGATAGCAAAACTCGTTACAAAAATGTATTGATCTGATTTTCTACATATAATATTTAATATTTGTTCTAATATCACTAAGATTCATCGATGATTAATCTAATAAATATGTTAAGAAATTATCGCTCAATGAACAAAAATCGATGAGTCAACACCAAACTATCCGTTTGATTTTACTAATTTCTGATCACATTGTTTTCGATTAACAGTTGTTATTTTAATTGATTTTCATTCCCTTGTTTTTAACATAACTCTTTTTTTTCTTATTAAGAACTCATCCATCTGATGAGAATATTGCTATACCTTTTGTATTATACATTTTTTCTACGAGAAACAAATTATAACAATCAAATAGATCGCATGATTTTACAAGGGCTAATCTTTTCCTCCTTCCAAAAAAAAATCGTTCATGAGAATCTGAATTTCACAGAGTTTAAACCAGTTACTCAGCAGACCTAAAATGAGAATTGGTTGATTGATCGTTTTGTACTATTTTTGTTCATTCACGATATCGATGCCCTCTGAATGATCTACCATGTTGGTGTGCTCCCTCCCTCCCTTGTTGCATTGTCAAATGAGTCTATAGCCTATCTCCAACAATCGCTAACAAGATATTTTCTAAATCAACAAAAAATTATGTCGTGCTAGTGGTTTTGATGTTTGTTTTTTGAATATCGATGTTGTTTATCGTCTTATCTAATAGTACCACTCATCGCACACGAAATGAGTTCAACGTCGTCATATTAGCATAATTTTCTTTCCGATAATGTGATATGAATGATTTTCGTTCGGCATTAATGATTGATGTGATTGTTTGTAGTGGTGCGAAATTTCTGGTTAACAAGTGGTTTTTCAAAGTGATTAGTAGGTAATTAAAGTAATGGCTATCGTATCAAGCCTGATGCTATTTAACTTCTTCATATTGTATTCATTATTCATTATAAGTCCAAAAGGATTTTATTGAAATCATTGCCAATGAGGAAAATTTAGTAATCAGAACTTAACATGAAATCACTCCATAGAAGTTGTATGTATCAGATATAATTGATCAATGACGGGAGATTCTCGAAAAGCTTTATAACTACTTTTGTATCTTAGTTTCATATTGTCAAAAGACGCTCCAAAAATAATTACCCAGCTTCTCACCACTATCGATTCGGCGCAATATTTTTTTCTAACATCTTCTTGAAATCAACTCGGTTTCTTTTTTCTGTTGTGTTAATGATCCACATATTTCTTGTGTGCTTTTTGCTCTTCTAGAAAAAGTCCAATACCTCTATTACCTCAAATTGAATACTCAATTGAAATCACGTGCTAATTGCGTTGCTAATAGTTGATTTTACATTTATTCATTCTTGAAAAACTTTAAAAAATTTTTGTAATAGACCTGAGGTTATTGATTATTAGATATTTCAAGGGAAAAACATTAAATAACAACGTAATATTCTCAATGCGAATTATTTGACATTTCCTTGTCATTATTTTAATTCGACGATGTTGTTTTTATTGATAGGAGATAAAAATAAGGTTTTCAACCTATGCGAATCTAGCGGATAAAGATAAGGATAAAATTCATCGTTGGTTAATCTCTACAAAATCCTATGGGGTACTGTAAGCTTTGAACTTCATCGTGAATCGGAAAGGTGATTGACTCCATATTCAATACATGTGAATGACTTGCTGTAAACAACTTCTATCAGACCAACGCTGATTTTTGCTCCATGACAAGTCTAATACCATTCCATATGCTAACAAAAACGTTTCTCTTGTATTTCGCCACAGTGGTTTTTCATTTTAGTTTGGAGATTGAATTTCTCCAAAAAAGGTATGAGGAAAATGCGAAAACAATAATTGATGGAAATGCGAACCAAGTGGTTTTGGTCATAACGATTTTCTTTTCCTTCAAGGCATACAGATCTAATAAGTTGGATTGCTTTGGATTACATTTTATGAAAACGCTTCCAGTAAAAATGTGCGATCGATAGAGGCCAGCGTTGTCGTCGTCCACGACGAGTCACATTAGTTAGTTAGCTAGTACGAGAGTTTTTCTTGTTTGACACAATAGTTAGTGATCAGTGGAATTATTATTTTTCTTTGTATATTTGTTAGCATTACTATGAAGCTCTTTTTTACACTGATTGCAACTGAATATATGGTCCGAAAGGAATCGAAGTTCTTATTGAAGAGTATATCATTATGCAGCAGTGCCTCATTTGTACTACGAGAAAAAAATCAGGTCTTCCATACCTCTGCTTTTTAGTGATTATGAGGTTCTACCTAGTTTTCTAACTAAATTCAAAAATTTGTGATTGAATCAAGCCATATTTTATTATATTTAAACTAATGTAATCGGATAGTTGTTTTATTTATATAAAGTTCTACATGATGCAGTTCTAATATCTCCTAACTAACAACGACTTTTTTTTGTCAAGGTTTCAAACTCGTTTTTATCTAATATGGCAGTGCACTTGATCTTTCCGGCTAATAAACTATGTCTTTTTTTTCAAATATTTTTTACGCTGCAGGTGGTCTCATCAACTTTTGAGCTCTCTTTGCAAATGTTGTGATACGATCGTCGACATTGCGATAAAAAGAACAAACTATCGGACGGCGTTTTTGTTTCGCATAAAATTCTGTGCTTTTCTATGTTCATTCTTATATCCTATCAATGATCGAACTGGTTCTCTCCTATAATTGTCCTGTACTATAATAATGATTGAGTTGATATTCATCTCACTCATCTCTGTGTACCTCAAATTGCCGACGTCGATTTTCCTTTCTCATTCAATCCGTTCTATTCTCACCTATGATTGTTATACTCTACATTTTCGTTGTTAGTGACGCGTCAGCAGCGTCAGTTTAGGGTGAAGGCCACAGCACCGTTATATAGATGGTCCATTGATCCATCTTGAACTGTTGACAACAATCAATATTGCTATTATATAATTGGTATTATTTTTTTCACCAGCAAGCTTAATACTATCAGAATAGTTATTAATTATTAGTTATAGGAAAGATATTAGTGTTAATTATATAAAAATATATATAATGATTATCGTTATCAACGTAGATTTAGTGTGTGGTTATACCAACCACAGTATTAATCTGATGTTTTAAAAATTTCCTTATTTGATTCCAAAATTTTTAGACTCAGTAAATAGTTGTAAAAAAATGACAAAATATTCTATTACCTAATTGATGAGTATGGATATGTTCATCGGAATCTCTAGAAACAGATGAAAAATAGTGTATTTTTAATGTTGGAACATTCAAAAATATTTTTATATAAGAATCAATTTCTATATTTATTAAGGCGACTGAAGGAGCAATAGAAAACTTTCGCTGAATGCTTTCTTCTCCTTCTATGAGACTATTGATCTAAAGCAGTATGAAAAAGTAACCTTCACTCATCAATCCTCGTTTTTGTTTTACTTAATTTGAATACTATTTGTAATTGTATTAACTAACAATAGCAGGATCTTCTTAGCATGAACATCATCGTGTTCGACTATTGCTCTTCCCCTCATGGCTTGTAAGTGACGAAACAACTAGTCTGAACACGATCTCCTCTTCCATTGTCCTAGAATCTTCAGGTCTACTGAATATGTCATCACTGATGAATTCGACAATCTGTCGATCCGACCTCATGCTATCCATCCAGCACAGCTGCTTTCCCTTCCGGTTTGTTATTTCGGTTTTCGGCAGAATTTCCATTTCAGCAGTTCTTCAGTTTTTTCATTGTTCAAATGATTGTTCTTAGCTCGAAATCCAAGGTTTTCTCTAATACTTTTTATTTCATGATAAAATTCACCTTACTCTATGCTCTTTTGGCACTTAAATATTCTGATAACATTTTTGAATTTTCGTGCGATACGCGAATCATCATAGATCATAATCTTCCTTCTACATCTATTTGTCCAACCTAGTTATGTTTTCTCGTTTTCTTCTCATACCATGCTCTTCAGTTATTAATTGAATCCACAAATTCTTATTCATTTAGGTTCAATCCTACTTATAGGTCCGTTATCCTAATGACTATATCTCATTTGTTGATAGATTCTTATAAGCTGTGCTGTCTTGTCGCGCTTCATCAATTTATTTTGTGAAATATTAAGCTTATTCTGGAACATGCAATACATGGAAAAGCTGTAGAGATTTTGACAGCTAACTTTGATATCACTTCGCAGTTCCACTTTTTGTGTTTGCTCAAATAACGTGAGTGATCTTTTTCTAACATGTTCATTCTTTTTTTCTGAATGCTATCCGTATTAGTGAAGTTTGTACTTAAAAGCTAACGATCAGAAGCTTTTATCTATATTGATGCTTTTATGAGGGCTCTGTAGTAAATTTTCCGAGTCTTCCAGTTACCACTAGAATTTCTTTAACAGAGTGTTTTTTTGTAATTCATCGTTGCAGATTTTATGTTTTGAAGCCGATCTGATTAAGAATCGTTGTATTCGATAGGTCGTTAACTCCAATTTGATGACACGAGTGCAATCAAGCCTATACGTGGCAAATACATACATTGTAAGCTCTAAATATAAGCAAATTTCATTGTTTAAATTTTTATGGGTTTTTTATTCTCCTGTTTCTTTGTCTATCGATCGGTTACAGAAAGAAAAATTACAAAAATTTGAAGTATTTTCTGCTTATCGGTTTCTAAAGTGATAAGATAAGATGTGCCGTAAAAGTGAAATGGAAGCGTGTTGTGTCTATCGTTCCAAAAAAACTTTAAAAAATGCTTTTGAAATACGTTCAATATGCGTTGCACCAGTGCTTAGCTGTACGTCAATTTTTTTACAAAAATCGTCCAATATGCTACAACATTTTGACATGTCAGCATTATCATCTCCTACACGACTGACATGATTCTTCTGTTTGTGTATTCGAATCATAGATCAGTTTTAAGCAACAGATAGAACAAACTGGTGCTTAATGACTGCCTATATTTTGAGCTTTGTACGTACATGATTTGGACTGTTCTTCAACTTCACTATTTACGCTCTGGTAATGAATGCACCATTTAGCTTAGCTTCTCAGCTCTACTACTGACTAGCTCTATAAAGATTAATTCACGAAAATCAGTGTTGAATGAAAAACACTAACGGTTTTTATACTTTATATATAACGTCTTTTGGTTTTCACAAGATGTGCCGTGTCAGATCGCTGTTTTTTTTATAAACATACATTAAAATAGTAGTAGTTAACTGTGAACGTTTCTTTCTTCCTGTTTTTCTTCTTGCTTTCGTTTTCATTATTATCAGTTTGAAACATTGGATTACGGTACACACTTGTTTATAATAGAAGTATCGTCTTCTATACCGAAATGTTTATAATATGCAACTACTACTAGTTGAACATATTTTCAGATATAGGAAAGAATTTGACTACTTTTTATTTATCCATGACATCGTATTGTTCCTGTTATTGTTTGCTTTGTTCTTAATCGAATTCTGGCTTATCAAGTGTTGTTTTTGTTTATAGATAAGTTTGCTCATGTAATCAACGATCAGGCAGAAACGTCAGCATTTTCTCGATTTGCGCGTTCGATTATATCTCTAACTTTCATCAAGCCGACTCTGAATCAATCATGATAAGGGTGTTTACTGTTTGGTAATCGTTGCTCAATATTTTTTCTAAGCATATGACTATTGCTAGGGTGTGTTTTATAATGTGTAAATGTATAAACGCTTTATATAACTAAACTTAACATTTCTAAACCTCATTTGTTATACCTCACTACTTTACTAGTACTTGTGAGTAATAGCTTAGTTCCTTAAAATATACATTGCTAGTAGAATTTCTCTGGATTGAAGTTCCTACTTATGAAATTCTTGCAGAATGCAGATTTATATATCGATAAAAAATGCATTTGGATTCTGTGGGAGTGCTTTTCATAGCAACTATCGTAAACATCTGCTGGCATATCGCCAAGTAGTATCTGCATATGGGAGATATTGCGGCGTAGCGTTGGCGACAGAAGAAGAAGCCTAGCCTTGAACGTCGCTTTCGTCTGTGTGTTAATTTTTCCCTCAATGAAGCGAATTTGTTTCGTTGCTTTTATTAAAGAGGATTGATCCTTATTTTCAATCACAAATTTTCCTAAATTGATTATTACAACAATATGTACGATAGTTTTGTTGGGTGATTACAAGAATTTTCCATACGTGAACGTTAAAGTTTCTCCCTTTTTTGCAGTTTATTTGAAAATTTCAATGGTACACTTTCCAGGACTTTCTATTTCGCATTCTTCTCATCATTGAACAACTCTGTTTATTGATTTTGTAAAACTTACTTTCTATGGTGGACTGACGTGAGTAAACTAAGAAAACTCACACATCGCCGTTACTTGAATCATTTTTTTTGCATTTCAGATTTCAGTGCATTATTCAAATTTCGCGTATTGTTTTTCCTTCACATCATTAGATGACTTTCTCAAATTACTTATATTATGAAAATGTTTTAAGTGCACAGAGTCAAGTGATTTGATTTCGAAACTGTTATGAAGAGAAGAGATTGTATTTCTATGGCAGGTGATACTTTCTTGAATGGTTGTGGTGTAATAGCATCAGTGAGATTTCACCAAAAAATTTAATTACTATTTCTATCTGAAATACATTGAAAGTCCATGAAATTTTGAAGAATTTCACAAAGGCTTTTCTTCTGCGATTGCGAATTGAAGCACTTGTATGAGAAACAACCTATAATTTTAGCCAGATCAGGTGTTAAGAAAAGCTTTTCTTCCAGACTATCGAAGTCTTTCTTTATATGCATCGTATGAAATAACCCATTTATAGAAAGTCCCACTCTACTATTTTTTTTTCTATAAAAAGGTTTTGCGGATGATCAAAATCATAATGTGAAAAAACAACGAAAGCTTATCAAACATTTTGCGGATCAAATCCTCAAATATTTCGACGATGGAAATAATTATCATTTCAAGATAATCGGTGGAATATTGAACCTTCGTCTATTGAGGCATGATAGGATATTTTTTGTCCTCTCCGTAAAATTTGAGTACTTTTTGTTGATGTGGCTAATTTGACGAATTTTGTCATTTTTTTTTTGTCCATAACGTTTAAACACCTTTTATTTCAATTCGTAACGTTTAGTTCTTTGATTTCTGGCTGAGTTATTTCTTTGTGTAATGATCGGTCAGCTGTTTCAGCACATGGAACCGATTGAAAGATTGTTCTGTTTCTGATGACGTCATAATTGCTTAATTAGTTAATCCCTTTGTATTTTCATATCATTGGTTTCCATTATTTCAAATGTACTAAATTGTGTGTAATAGTAAGCTACTATTTCTTGTATATCATCATAATTTAGTGAAGGTTGAACTGCCTATTCACAGGAAACAGTTGCTAATGACGTAAATACGGATCATCATCCACTCCCTCCAACTGACCAATTACTCATCTTGCTGTCTGTAAATTTACTCACACATAAAAATATTTTAGTCCAAATGGAAAGCCGTTTTCTCATCTTCTCAACAGTTCTATAAATTTTAAAGTGGAATGGGAATTCGATTTAAATATTGTTCTTCTAGTTTTCATATTCGTACTTGTCTTCATTTTTCTAAAAACGTCATTCATTCTATTTCGCGGTACTCTAACAAAAGAAAATGATGCAATATGTTTTTAATAGACTGAAACGGAAAACATTACTACGTTTTGTAATTCATATCAATAGATATGATCTACCATCCCATTCTGATCTCAAATGTTACAAAAGTCAAATTTCATTCATTGATTTATTTATATTGGCTCATATCCACTAAGCCATCTTAATATTACGATCACCTATCCGGTCGTAAAAGTTGCATTGAACTAGACCGCTTTTGTATTACTTAGAACATTTGTTGCTTACGCTAATTGTGTCGTTGTGCGCTACCGGGAGTCAGTCGTACAGTTTGAGGATGAAGTGCTACAGACTTAACTAATGTAATTAAGCACCAACTCATATTCGTATCTCAACACTACCGTTTAGTTTTTGAATAACATCTATTTTTATACAATAGAGTTTATACTGGAAAGCATTTTAGTCATGAATTGTCTTACCATCAAATGCGTGTCAAGCCGGCTGCAATCGTCACATGATATTTTTGTCAGTTTCCGGGAAAAAAGACATTTTGAACTATGAGCACTATTTTATATATTTTTATATATAAAATTTGTGTGCTGTGTCACTTATAGAAATACGTCAGTTTTGAAGTCATACACGTCATCAATCGTTTTTCATGAGGTAGTCTTAATGGGAAGAATGTGCAGCGTATCATTCCATCAGAAGATTGTCAGCTTATGGTAAAGGCTTTCTATTTGTCTCGATTGATAGTGCAGGAACTCCACAGTCAGATAATGTGTGGTGTCCAACAATATTTGATCACCGAATAAGATACATGAACGATCAAAAATAGGTATATAGATGTAGAGAAGTTGTTCATTAATGCTTAAATCCTCAATTCGACTTATCTTTGATTCCCATAGCTTGAGTATTTAAAACCTCGGTCTTCATTTCCACGAAACTAATACGAATCGGTATTCGGTACGGAATTCGTTTCTGACTTTATGGTTTCAAAAAAATTTTTTTATAGGCTTTGAGCCTATTAGTTTTCGTCAATTTGTAAATGATTGCCAATCTTAATGAAAAGTGTTTTTTATTGAACGGATTTCTCCATGCAATTCCATTTATTTATTATTCTTGCAAAGCTGAATGCATTGAGGCGATTATATAAATGATTTAATTATTTATATTATTTAAAACACAAACGGTTTATATTAGAGTACGATACTGAGCATTTTGGATCCTGTTTACTCACAGAGGTCTAAATAACAACTGACTCAGATGATTGTTATGACGTTTTTCTCTAACGGTTAGGTGTGACATATGGTCGGCCTAACTGTTTTTGACATGCTTTTTTTTCCGATGATTTAAATGTTATCTACTCTGCGTCTGTTGAAAAGAGACGAACTAATTTGAATGTTCTAAGGACTCCTAGTCATAAATGATGAAACTTTATTAGTATTTAGCCTTAACTGAGAAATGACATTGTCCTGTTAGTTTTTTTCTTTATTTTTTGCAATTTTGAATCTAATCACTCAAGCAGCGTTCATTGCATTTGATCTCTATTCTTTGATATTCCTCACATCTCATTTTCCAATACATTCACATATTTTCCCTCCAATCTGACTTGTCATAACTTTTATGAATAGTCTGTGACTAGTTCTCAGTGTTCACGAATTTCTTTTGCCATCACTATTGTTATAGCTTTACTTTTTTCAATGTGACGGACGCTACAATGACGTGATTTGTTATATTTTTCGTAGCGATTATGTAAATTCACATTCTAATTTCCGTCACATTACATATCCAGGCCGCTCAAATATTGTTTTAAGTATAAGAAAATGTTAAGTGTACCATATAACTGTTTTTTTATTCAATCGCGATAATTCGAATGCGATTTGAGTAATCCGCATTCGAGTGCTGTCGTATGCAGAATGAGTGATGTGTGACGGCGAAATGATGACGTAAAGAGTTAGTCGTAGTAAAAGATCGTACCTTAACTCTCTCCACGTAGCATTTTTGTTTGCCGCTTCAAATGGATTTGAATCTTTCGCTCAATTACAATATGTATACCGAAATACTGCTACACTCACGACATTGCAATGACGCTTCATTACGCTGGCATGAATTTAATACCAACTTTAATGAATTGCATTATACAAGCTTATCATTATTCACAATGTTTGCTGCAAATGATGAATACTTGAAATTGTGCAGTTAGAGTTTAGTAGTTAAAGGAAAACGTTATCATGCTTTTTTTCCCTTTTTGCTGACACATTTTCCCTGTATGAGTCAAGTTTGGTATATGGTATGTTTTCTGCACACTTTTGATGTTATTCTTTTGTGATTGAAAAAAAGTGAGTTAAAAGCGATTAACAATCAACTTTAATCATCAGATTACAAACAACATCGTCAATGTTTAAAACGTTGGTTATCCTTATTAAATCAACATATATGTGATTACTAATTAATGAATATACACGATGGGCGGCACACTATGGTGTGGTGCAGTAGCAGAAATTTACGACGCCGTTCTGTGGTTGGTGTTCTCTCTCACTCCTTTCAGATGTTGGTCATTCACTCTTCGTTTCGTATGTTCTCTCTTGTTTTTTCCATTGAATCTTTTTTTCTCAACTTTCGTTCATGCTTTTTTTCCAACCCATGCTGTGTATAGCCGCTCTCTTCATTCCTTCTCGCTCTTTCTTGTTGTTCTTTTTCTTTGTCTGTGTGTTCTTATCTATTTCTCTTCCTTCCGCTTATTCTCACTCTTATTGTTCCACAGCACAACTCTAAATGACCCCACTTGTCGATGAGAATCTGTTTACGATGTGGATAAGTACGGCCTCATTTCTCTCATTAACAGTTTGTTAATAGAATTTTTATGCTTTTGCCATACTACTTGTTATTTAAACATTTATTATTTAATATATAATATTGAAATTTCAATTACTATCAGATTTTTAGCAGTATTTCATAGTTTCTGAATCGTATTATTTTCTTTACTAAAAGCGGCTTTTAATTATCCTCAATATTAATGAAATAATTTAGTGTTTATTGAAGGATTTCACTGCAGCATTCATTTCGTAAAGGGAGACAATTGTTGAATTATCTGTTGTTAATATATTTGCACTAGGCAACAAATCATCGCTTGAAGTTCATCTAGAAATCCAAGAAAGAACAATTCATTGAGGGAAATCATTGAAGACCATCTTGTAATGAGGGGAAAATCTCAGCTTAATAAGTGTACATCATCATATTAGAGCCTATCAACTTACCACTGCCTACTAAACCATCTTATTTTACTTTTTCGAACACATTTACGCTATTCATTAAGTGATCGTTGCGGTTCTATTTTTACTCTCTACACTTCTACACATTCAATCGACATACCATGATTTTTCGTTGTTATGGGCCATATGGTCAAATAAACCGAGATTAGTTTATTTATCTTAAAAACGGATACGCGGTTGAGTAATTGAGTAATTATTTGTTTCTTGAAATGAATATGAGTCATTTTTTTCTTGTTTGATTCTTTAATAAATACTAGACATTTATAAGTCTTGATACAGATTCTAATGATAGCCTTCGGATTTCAACAAAATCACTGCAGATTTACTGCTAATCCTATATTTATATGCCATCGATTATGTGCTTTATGCTGCATTCTAAGCTTCTAGGATATTATAAGCATAATCGATAATTCAGTTAAAATTCACTCAAGTATTTTTACGCATAAATAAATTTAAGTAAAGATATGCTTTTACCTCACTCTTTCTTATTATTTCTATCCTTTCTTCTAAATTCAAATAATAATGCTTACATAGAGGTTTTCTCGGTCCTCATTTCTATTTATAATTATGCATATATTAAGTGGGCCATCATTTGTCATGGTCTAATCTCAACGTGGAAGTGTTATGTTTGTCATCGTGAATGATGAATGAATGACTTCAGATATCGTTCAGAAATGCTTTGTCATTAAAGTGATCTCCAATTTCAATTATGATGAAAAGTCGATAAGCTGAAATGACTGTTCGACCTCATAATCAAATGCTCTGTCTTGTTCATTTTTAGACCCTTCATTACAAATTGCATTTATCTTCTCATTTCATAAATATGCTATCTGATGTTAGAACTAAAAACACATTCCGTGCACTAGTTATAAAGCGTAGGGCAAAATAATTATATATATTCAAATTAACTGCCCACTTATGCAAGGTCTTACGAGTGCCTGTTTTATTTTTTATGTGACGTTAAACATGTTTAGAAGGTTATGATCTGCATATCTTATCAAACTATCCTAAAAAAAGTTTGTTAACGTCATCGCACCTAGTGAGGTGTTATGACCTGTCGACAGTGCTGCCCTCTTACATGAGGTACAGGTTGAACGCATTGTAATGACAACGAAAGTACACCTTACGAAATATCGATCGAACTAATGCAACAAACTAGCAAGTTCTGAACGCCTCATTTTTATGTGTGTACTGATCAACTTGATGAACTATTCTCTTATTAACTTGGATTTGTTAGTGTCGTCAAATCGGATTCCGATCACATTTCAGCTCGCTTCTTTAATCGCTCATCGTCATTTCGTTTCGGACATTCTACACGGATCAGACGTGGTTGTTCAGTTGATTCGCCATTTAACAGGGTGACGCCTCTTCGGGCTACTGTTGGATCTGGTGTGTTCTTCATTTTTATTTGCAATATTTATTTGATTTCGTTTTCGTTCTTCGACGGACCGAGTTTTTGTTTATCTTCGTGTAAACATTTGAAGACTCTCGTATTACATTCGATTTTTTCTCATTCAATACTTTGTAATCAAGACGTTCTTTTGGTGTTTTCTAATTTGATGTTGAGAGCCAATATTTACAGAAAATTAATTCGCTTAATAAGTCTCGTATGGTTAAATATTAAGTAAAGTTTTTTGAATTTGTACGCAGTTTTATTTCTTAAATTACTTGTTACTCTCAATAGAAACTGTAAATACATAAACCTCAAACTAATGATCATTTGAGCGAATTTATGTCAAATGAATGCATCACATTTAGTGAAATCGAATGAGGCACAATAGGTAAGATTGAATAAAAAGAAATGAAACTACGAGGCAAAACCGTTATTTGTGCGTAGGACTTCATCATTGCATACTGAAAGAAAGTGATGTGTATTGGTGATGGAAAAAACCTGTATAAGCTTTAGTGAAACTTTTTGTTATTGAAGTTTACTCATTGTTTATGTTTTATATTTAATATGAACACTTTTAACCAGCTGGTCCGTTATCCACAGTGAATTTCCATTTTTTTTAAATTTTGTTTTGAGGAACTATGTTGGGTCCCGGTCAACAACCGTTACCTCCAATGCCACCGGAGGATCAGCTAACGACGATGTTCGACCAAGTACTAGTGAGTATTGCTTAATTCTTTGCCTTTTGTCTTGAAATTTTGATCACTCAGGCAATGGTGCCGAAGGAAATATTTGATTGTGTGTTGATGTTAAACCATAATGTGCGCGTATCTGTTTTATTTTCTGATTTCCTCCAAATAATAGCCTTCTTTTCCTCATTGGACACATTGAGTGTCGTTCCGTATCGTGTGAACAATAGCTGCGCGATGTTTAGCGCGTACGCGAGCACTTCATTACTACTAAGAATACATGATTAATGTTAGCACATATTTTGATTGAGAAGATTACATCTATGAAATTTTTTCGAGTTACAAATTTTCTGCACGAAGCACGAAAATAGTAAATTTGAGCTGGTTCAACATTTAGAAATAATAGTGAGAAGCATATGGATGTGAGCGGCAAAAATACGTTTCAATACGTTATTAACATCGTTTCACTTTGAAATTATTTGATATATCCAGTAATTTATTCCTCAACCTTAGTTAATGTGTTGGAATGGTATTGTGATGGCTTATGACGAAAATGTAATCATTGTTAAAAATGCAATAATATTGCATAGGTCAACCAATTAAATAGAATAGAATAAATTATTAAACCCAAAAGGACATTTCAGTGTAAAAGGCAGAGGTCGGAATCAAAAGTAATTTTTTGTATTGTCTGACGAACACGAGTCCTCCACGAATTTCCTCCATATGAAATGTTCCGACCTTTTTTCTACGCATTCACTTCAATAAACGTTCTCGAAAAATTCTGATCACATCGTTTAAATGAGTTATTGCCTTGTGGGTCGGTCATATCGTGCGCCTGGAAGGCGTAATAGAAACAGAATAGGTGTGTCACAATGATTTCATTTTTCTATTCATTAGGCAAAAGAGGTTTTGAGGTATCGAAACTTCGTCGTTAATTCTATCACTGAATCAACCATTTTTTACGACTGCATACAATAGAGATGATGGAAATAAGGGCTACGGTAGCCTCAACATTAAAAATGATCACGATAATGGAAATAAACGTGTATCTACTGTAGTAATGTTTATAAGATTTGACTCATCAATCATCTACTAATGGATTCCAGTTTTTTTTCTTCAATACAATCATTTTCAAGTGGTTTGTTAAACGTGCTTGACTCTTATAATTTCACTATTTTTAAGAAACAAATGGACTTACCAGTGGATAAAATGCGGATATTGAAAGAGTATAATAACGAGAAGAAGTGGAAGGTTGTTGTTGATAGTGTAAGTTTATTAGTATACTTTAAATATATTTTGTCATTAACAAATGGTGCTCATAATAATACTTACCGCATTCTTTTTGATTGGATTCACCATGACGATTGTTCTTTTTTGCT
This sequence comes from Dictyocaulus viviparus, assembly GCA_000816705.1. Taxonomy (NCBI): domain Eukaryota; kingdom Metazoa; phylum Nematoda; class Chromadorea; order Rhabditida; family Metastrongylidae; genus Dictyocaulus; species Dictyocaulus viviparus. The sequence continues at coordinate 82,017 of KN716542.1, forward strand.
TGTTTGTTTACTTAGTTGACTATATCCATACAGTTATTACGGTATGCAGACATGTTAGTTTTTGAAAATGGCTACTGTTTAGCACTCGATGATTTACGTTTAAAAATTTGTTTTGTTTACTCTCAATTCGTAAGAATCTATTTGTTACTAACTAAATTTATTTTTAGCAAGGCATGAATGCACATGTGGACCCGGCCAGCTATCTTACAAAACTTTCATATTTTCTAGACAAGAAAACCCTAAAAAAGAACAAAAAAGTTCTTGGGGACGAGACTTCAACGGAGGTGTTAAAGCATATTGAAATATCATTAAGAACTAATAGTGTTGAGTGAGTTAACAATTGTTTTCAAAAAAGCGACTATTCATAGTTATTGTAAACTTACAAGTGTTTTTTTTTCGTTCAGTTGGGTCATTCAATTCCTGAACTTACCGAATAATGGCCTCCAAGTACTCGTTGAGTACATGAACCAATTACTCCTCGAAGCATCATCGCAAACGTCAGTTCTCGTTGTTGATTATTTACTTATTTTATTTTGGATAATGAAACTATGGATTATGGTTTTCCTTCCAAAAATATCCCTTCAAATTCTGATTTGTATTGTATATAATTCTTAGCAAATTCAGTATTGCAGCTAATGCTTCGAAGTAATCATTTAATAATTCTACTAACTACTTCTAGTTTCAATCAATTAAATCGATTAAAATTGTTTTCATTTTTTTCCCAATATTGCATAGATTTAAACAGCATACTAGAGTTGTTTTTGTCTTCTGATAATAAACTACTTTTTTTTAGATGCTCAGACACTCCGACAGGTTCGTCCGTCGATTGCACCGATCACGTCATTTCTTCTAATTCTGCATGTACAGCTTCATCCTCAGGTTCGCTTTTTAGAAAAAGTGAGTCATGCTGTTTTTATCTATTGTGTTATTATTACTTGGCATTTGGCATAAACGTATAAAGCTGTATTGACAAGATGTCAACTATTTACATAATATTCGTGAAATCTTAACAGCTATTAAATTTAGCAGAGGTATTCAAATCTGATGATGTTTTCGTGGCAACAAAATCGTTGCTTTAATGCAAAAGATTGTGCTGTTGGTCTATACAATTCAAATTATACTATGATGTTAGATAACAGTTTGTATTGCTGCTTTAATTTATAAAATGATTTTTGTAATGCAAAAATAAGGACTGTGTTGTAAGAATGTGGTTATAATCGCTGAGAGGTACACATCAACATAGCATAACGGATCATTTAAACTAACCGAACTTTCAATATTCATGTCGTTATCGGTAAATTAATGTTTGAATTGAAATGATAGGTAACACTAGCGTTAAAATAGCACAGTGCATAAAATATGTATGGATTTCATCTAGATTTTTTGGTGAAATCTTGTGTTAAGCAGATCCTAAACTGCCAAATTTTTAAACAGGTAGCAGAGGTGAAAATGTAGATTTCATCTCAATATGATAGTAGTGTACCATTCGATTTGAGGAATCGCATACTCATCTTCTGAACTCAGGTCACTCGATCAGTGCACGAACTACAAAAGTGAGCAAAAATGTAGGTGAATTGGAAGACGACGTCCATGTAGGCATTATGTGCCTTAGAGCGATAATGAATAATAAGGTAAGCAGCACATCGAAATTGATTGACGGTTACGGTAATATTGTTGATTGCTTTTTAATTACTCCTAAATTTGAACGTTGTTGTCTTTGTCGGTAATTCCTGTATCATTCCTTTAGCGTGGATTTGAACTAGTGTTTGCCGATTCGAGGGCGATTTACTGTATTGTACGAAGTATTTTGCATCAAAGTCTGAGGTATTTACTAATTTCGTATATGATATAACTACTTGAATGGTTTTTTATCACTTCACTTTTTGGGAATCATTTGCCATTTATGACATATTCTTTTGTTATAATTTGATTCTTTATTCCTTTTTTTCTTATCGTATATGCCAAGACAATTCGAGTTCAAATTTTCATTAAGTAATATTTAATAACTCATCCCTATCAAGTTATTTTACTGTAACTACTTTATCAGGGGGCGCATTGGCTCAATGGTGGAGGTGCCGCAGTGACACGCCGGCCCAAATCAGTTCGCGGCCGCCCCCCAGGCCTACCAAGCCCGCCATCCCTCCGGGGTAGGTAAATTGGGACCAGAGGAGTCTGGGTAAGATAACTGGGACTGACTTAGTGAAGAGTGGTCAAATCAAGTCATGTATCG
>KN716542.1:84365-105579 GCA_000816705.1 Dictyocaulus viviparus
TGGTCTCATACTCATGGCTTATAGAAACCAGTCCCCAATGCAACCTCCTCCACAATATCACGTGGAACATGAATGCGGGGGCGCATCCCACCACAAGGGATTGATCAACGCCAACAATTATCTTAACCACTTTATCATTAATGAAATGATGCTCATTTCATTTAAGGACAAAAACATTAGTAATGCAAATGTTGTCGTCGATATGCATGGTTCAAGGGGGTCAAGAGTTAGTCAGTGACGCTTTTGATCAATTCAGATTGGTAAGCGTTTCTTATGATTTATTATCATCATCAATATCATTAATGCAAACTTGTCTTACTATTGATTGATTAGTCTCAGAATTAATTTGTATTAGAAACATTCTGCCTGATTATTTGCATTTTCTATGCGTAATGTTTTCATACTACTTTTAAACACACTGTTATTTTGCGTCATATTGATATTCTGGGAGGAAAACCTTGAGCACTCAACGATTTGCTTCCACTTCTTTTAATTTTCGAAATTTGAATTAGTACATAATTCAGGCAGTTGAGTGACCTGAACAATCGTCTAATTTGATTGTTGAAATACTTATTTCAAAGAACCCTTCTATACATTCACTTTTAAAAGAAAACATTCTAGGATTATCGAGAAAGGCATCGATTCCAAACGTTGATGTACTTCATAAGAAATCCACCTGGTTGGTTTTTTCATGTAATTATCCTACATATTATGTACAGTGTATTAAGTAAATAACCTAAGAAATTCAACTTTTATAATATAATGATTGTATTCAGAATTTCACGTTGAGTTCTTGTCATCTGCTATTCAATTTTTGGATATTTTCTCTTCTGTCGAAGATCTCAATCAACGAGTTTATTTACAATACGAAATGCATCTACTCGGTCTGGATGATTTTATTGATGTGAGTTAGACTTATTGATTTTTTATAATTATGTGATAATTAGAAATATAAGAAAATCCGAAATATTTATAAAAGAAAACGAAAATGTTTTTCTTCAACTAAAAAAACTACTATAATCTTTGCACTATCTAATTCAATCTAGATATTTTTATCTTTTCAATGGAATTTCATTTGAACAAACTGTTAATTTATTCGGATTATTGATTTTTAACTCATTATCTATATGTGTTATTCGCTTGACACTCACTGAAATGTTGAAAACGATTTAAAATACATTTTAAAAAATCGATCAGGAGTCAAATCATTATTGTGAGGTTGATTGTAAAACGAGCCCTGAATATAGTGTTAAATTGAACCTTAAAAAGTATTCTTTCGCGTCCTACTATAACGTTATATTTAGGTTCTTGTCTGGTCATTAACTGTCCTTTTTGTTTTTGTTTCAAATAATGCTAGCTGTAGGATATTTCAAATGAAATGATTTCTATAGGAGATGTCTGATTGCAAATCAGACGAACTACAAGCTAGAATGACAGCTTATGTCAATGGTGAAATGGATGTAGCCGCACTTTTCGAAGATTCTCAGCATAAGGCTCGTTTGCTAGAAGAATGTGATCAGCTGAAGATTCGTCTTTCACAGGTGAAGAAGTTAATTAACGATCATCTTTACCCGTTTAAATTTTTATTTTCTCATGTTCCAGGCGAATGAACGAGTCCAAGAAGTGGAAGCGAAGTGGATCACTGACAAGGCGGCATTGGATCGCAGACTACTGGATCTCGTCCAGGAACGTGATCGGATGCAAAAGGAACACGAAGCGCAAGAAGGGTCATGGAGGAGAACAATAAGTAAGAATAACACTTGAAATAAACGCCCTAAATATTTAACAATCCGAAGATAATCAATAAATATTCCGCTCTATATTTTGACTATTTGATTGGTGTTACTGCTTAAATAGAGATTGCTAGTTTTGCTCAAGCTCAGACTTTTTCAAATATCAATTATTTCCTTGATTTCTCTTATACTCATTGAATGTTTTTACTCTGCTCTTCTTAGAATAACAACAAAGAATGACATTATTCTACATAGCTTGTTTAACACTACTAAGAATGTATGTTTCTCCTTAAATTTGATTTGAATGATTCTTAACAATGAAACAACTCATTTGTATCAGTTGTAATTACTGTGACTGCATCTCCTGAGTTACTGTGAAGGGTATATTTTTTACGACGAATCCAAATTGTGGTATATCACGATGATCCCCAGTTAATTCGATTGAATCAAAATGTAGAATTTAATTCATTTACATCAACACATGAAACTACGATAAGAAAGAATCAAATTGCAGAAGAGTCGCATGTGCAGCCTATGGTTTTCTTAAAAAAGCCACCAACTGTGTAGCATCTCTTATATCACGTATTCCACTAGTCAGCGATATGCTCTGCATCCGAGTCTGGAATTTATATTTCATCACCTTTTCTGGGATGCTGTAAACCATTTACGAAATGCTTTAAGGATATCTCGTTCCACAACCGCAAAGCACTGTAGTTTCCTTAGTTTAGACTTCTGGAATTTATTGTGTGTTCGAATTTAACTAATAAAAATTATAATTAAGAAATATTTGGCTATTTTATGGTCATTTACAGTTGAACAAAACAAGTTGTAAAATAGAGTACAAATGTTAACAATTCTCCTGAGTGATGTCCTGAAGTTAGAGTTATGGCTAATGTCAACTTTTATATAGAATCGAGTAATGAGTTACTATATTTGAACTCACTATCATCAATATTATGAACCAGGTTAATACAGTAGATGGCAGTCGCATGAGAAGAATATATACGGTAAAAACGCTGGCTCTTGTACAGTTTGCGAATGTGAAATGATTGTGTCAACTGGACCAGACAGTAATTATAAGTCTTTGCATAAAATTCAGCATGTCCTGATTTTGAAGAACTGGTTAGTTGCTCTCGTCATTCATGGACATTTTTGTCAACCGTGGAGGACTCGAGGAGCATAGTGTTTGTTCCATGTTCCATGTTCTTCATTGGTGCAAATTCATACTATTTGTAAATATCAGTCGTTGTAGTCGGCTCCTTACTTGGTTTCTCTCATGGACTTAACTTATCTACCTGATATAATCCGCATTCATGAAGACACTAGACACTTTTTAACATTCCAAATCCAATTTGTAAATTTTTGAGAAGTTTGAGTGCTTTGTGCTTGAATAATAATCGAAAGTATTTGGAATGTTGTACATTTCATATGATTTGAAAATCACAAGATTATGTGATATTTAATTATTTATTACGCGTTATTCTGAAGCTATTCGTACAATTTTCAATCCATTTCTGTGTTCTATTATCGGTATTAAGATGAAAAGGATCGTCAAGCCAGAGAAAAACAGACTAGACTTGAGCAAAAAATACAAGAGCTGGAGGCGATTCAAAAAACTATGCAAGGTATCCTTCAAATATCTGTTTTTTTTTTATTTCCAATTAAGAACGTTTTTCGTTTTTGAAGGACGTAGACAAAGTCTATGAATAAGAAGCAGTTGAACTGTGCAGTTCACATCTGTATTGAGAACATTTTCGCTATTGATAAAGAGGTGTACCAGAGCTAAATATATTTACTAGTACTAATATCAAACCACCAATATCAAGCGAATAATCTAAACGTAATATTTTTCAAGCGGGGCTGCAAGTGCAGCAACAATCAAAATCTCCTCCTACACCACCGCCTCCAGCACCAGGCCCACATCGGGAAAATGGAGTTCCAACAGCAATTCCTGCAACGTGTATTCTTGCTCCGGTTACCGCTATTCCCCCAGCACCTCCATTACCACCGCCTTCGTCAAGTACGTTCAAGGATTTGCAATTTTATAATCTATTGTATTCTATCTGACTAAAATTTCTATAAGACAGGCGCTCATCTTTTCCAGACGGCCCCATTGGTGGGCCACCTGTGGCACCCCCACCTCCGCCATCAGAACCTTGTAAAGGATCTGGTGCACCACCACCACCACCCCTACCTCCTGGACTAATGTCTAGCGACATTCCTGTTGCTAGTACCATCAGAAAAACGTATCAAACCAGGTTTGTGACTCGAGAATATTGTATTCTATCTATTTATTCATTGCTAGAAAATCATCATTTTGTTGTGTTTTTGTCTTTTTTTTTTTCAAGAAAATCGGATCTTGTATTAGTGTTTCTCAGATGTTTATTAATCATTGATATATATTTGTGTTCACATGTCGGATTATTAACAAATAATTGTAGGAACAAACTTCCTCAACTTAATTGGACTGCTATGAAACCAAACCAAGCGAAGAATACGGTATTTGAAGATCTTAATGACGAAAAGATTATCGAGGTGGGAATTAATTTGTTTTCCTGATAATTACTACCCAAAGAATGATTTTATAAAATTTTTTGACTCTGTAAAGTGATTACAACTATGTTATTAATGTAAATTCTATGAGATAATCTGAGATACGCATATCTACAACACATTTCTTTTCAGAAATTGGACTTTTCAAAACTTGAGGAGATGTTTAAACTGACGCCAGTTTCTGGAAATGTAATGGTGGAGAATGGAAATCGATTGGATGTTGGGTCAAATATTAGTGTTACGAATCAGCATAGTCCAGGATCAACTGGTAGTCAGGCAACAACAAAGAAGAATACACTACTTGATACAAAAAGGTTACAGAATGTTGGTGAGTGATGATAAGTTTTATTATTCATTATTTCGATCTATTAAGCGTAAACTAAAGAATATATATATATACATATATCACCTCCACCATTGAGCCACTGCGAGATTGAGATTGAGATTTAATAGAAAATCACAACAATCAATACATATATGCTCTAATTCTTATTTGGTTGTGAGAGTAAGCATTTTTCGGTAATATAATTTTTCTTGACTCAAAAGGTATCATACTAATTTATAAAGAGTTATGAAAAATGTGACCTATCATGAGTTTTTGATTACAAAATCTGATCCTCAAGCGTGACTTGTACTCCTACTGATGTTCTCAATGAATAGTTTACCATAACGGGAAATTGGTAGGACGTGAATATTAGTACCATCTGATGTTTTTAGTTTCATATTAACTCAGCATCGTCGAAATATCAACTGTACCACTATGATCGTTTATATGTGATAGAAGAAATAAATAAATGTGGAAGATTCTAAAAATCCATGTACTAATTTTGCTTGGAGTAGTAGTAATTGTTGATGTTTAGGAGAGTAAAATTAATGACTTAATAACAGAATGACCGCAGTACTAGCTATGGACGATAAATACTATAATGACTTTTATTATCTTTTACTGCTTCAATACATCGTCTACTAATATAATATCGTCTTTATAAATTATATAAATCAGATGTTTTATTGGTACTTTTTTGTTTTCCGCATCAATTGTACCATTACGAGTAAGACGATTTGTATCTTGAGCACAATTTGCTTCATATTACATCCATTCGTTGCTTCCCGCAAAACAATTATGTAGCTCTCGATGAGCTCTCTCTGCAGAGAGCAGCGGCCTAATCTTGAAGTGTCATCCCCTATTTCGTCACGATAACACGATATTTCAAAAGCTGTCTAATAGCAGGCAATATCTGCTATCATAAATTTTGGGAGGAGGGGGAGGAAGTTGTTATTGAAGAACCTAAACTTATTTCTCCGACTTGTTGTACTTTGTATTGTTATTTTATATGATTTACTGTAAATACGACTTTCTAATATTTTGGGTAATACTAAGAAAGGTTATCGAACTTTAAGGTGTAAAATTAGGATTATTTTTGCGGAACATAATTTTCTTTAATGGGATGAGATGGGATGGACTTTGGCATTGATCAATCCCTGTTAGATATTCTCAAAGCATTCGATTTTATCGAGAAAATTATCTAATGCAATTTTGATTTATACAATACCTTGAGATAAGGACACGTTACCAGATCAGTGCTGCTTGTCTTCCTTGATTTTTATGTTACCGATTTACGAACTCCGTGAAGACAAAAGACACGGTATACTTGAATGCATAGAACCGTTCTTTAAAAACTGCAACTCATCTGTCTTCGATCTTTCTAATAGGATAGGTTTCAGAAGCAAATAACCGCTGATGACAACGCAAGTTGTTGATTTTTGTGTCAATTAACACTCAATAATTACTCATTTCGTTTACATTATTGTCTTCACTTTGCAGTACGTTAATCCATTTTGCTGTTAGTCACGAATTTGGATTGATATTCTGAACTACTAATACTATACTATCTGTATTATTATGTGTCAAAAAGAAGGCGATATTGTGCTAACTAGAGATCTGCATAACACGTAAATGCTAACATAGCGAAGACAATTTGCGTTTGGTGTTGAGATTATCATATTGAATAATTTCGATTATAAAACGTTTATATACATTCAGTTTTTGACTCATTTCTAGGTCGTCATGTCTTCTGGAAACATGTCGGAATATTTGCCTTCGTGGCATTTCCTGAAGTTGAATAACAGTCGATTATGACTTTTTGTAAAAAGGAGATTGTTAGCGTGAATATAATGTTGAATTGACATTTATTAAATTTTGACTAGCTGTGCTATCAACATTGATTGTGAAAATATTTTATCTTTGTAGCTCAAAATATTTATCAGCCTACTTTTTGAGTATCTTGTGCCTATGATAGGGCGATAAACCATTGGATATATGTTGTCATTACAGTTATCATATCAGTATGGTAATTTCTTCTGTTTTTTCTTTCAGCTATCACTCGTCGCAAGTTAGCCCTAGAACCTCGCGCTATCATGGCTGCCGTACACCAAATGGATCTGGTCACATTATCAGCCGATAAAGTGGATATCCTATCGCGAATCTTACCCAGTGAAGAAGAAAGGAAGCTGTATGCCGAAAGAGGAGATGATGAATGTCTCAGCGATGAGGTCAGAATTAGTCATGAAGTTAATCGGTTCTGAATTATTTTCAATCTCCAAATTTCAGTCATCAAATAGACACGTAATTTCACAAGAAAAGCGTTTAGTGCAGTGTTTTATACTAATCGCTTTCGTGACATATAAGTAGTGCACTATAATTGACAATTTCAGAAAATTATTCAATTACTGGTAAATTAAGTAATAGTATTGATGTAAGGAAAACATACGACAGTAACATAGCGTGGTTTTCACAACCCGTTGGTTTTTTGAGCAAGAGAGGATAATAGACAGAAGCCGCTGACTTTTTCTTTGTGTCATTTAAATTTATGATTATTTTTTTTCTGTTTTTCTTGCAAATAGGTTTCATCTGATGAATGTGAACTGCTTAGGATCGTTTCATGGCTGCACTGTGTGAAATTGAACGTTTGGAACATAAGCTTAGTGTGATGCGTGTGATGGCGGATTTTGATGAAAGTATTGCGCTATTGGAACCGGTAAGATATCATTAAGATTTCCTCAACTATTTCCATAGTTTAGTCTATTCACTTGTTTATCGTTTTGCTTGCAAATGATATTGGAACATTTTCTTGTACTGCTGTGAATTTTAATGCCAACGTTATGTCTTTTCAAGCAATTCACTCATGTCACAGCTGCGTCAAAATGTGCTCGTGAAGCCACAATGTTCCATCGCGTCCTTGAAGTAATACTAGCATTCGGAAATTATATGAATAGCGGTAAAAAAGGAAGTGCTTATGGATTCCGCTTAGCCAGTTTGGATTCGGTAAGTAATCACTCGTAGAACTGATCCGCGCTTTCTGTGTGAAAAATAACGTTGTTTAGAAATAGGTTTTCAGCTTGCCATTTTAAAGTCACCGGTCGATCGATCGCTGACACTTTTGCACATGGTGGTAGAGTCGATTGAACGATCGTTTCCGGAACTAATGAAATTCGCTGAACAACTTAAATTTGTTGATAAAGCGGCTGGTGGTGAGCAATGCCATGGATTACAAATTATAAAACTTGGAACCTTTCAAAATGTTAAAATCTGTTTTTATACTTTTCTTTCTGAGGTTCTTTTTTCTGTTATTCAAGTGATAAAGGTGTGAGTCCAATGGGAATGATAAAATATCATCAACTACTTAAATTTAAGTACAATGGGATAGTGTGATGGCTGATATGAAAGAGATTGAATCGGGTTTTGAAATGGCACGAAAAGAACGTCAATTGAAAGGCGAGAATACTCCAAAACCACTCGTTGAGTTTCTGAACAATCATGATGAAAGGATGAAGCATTTGCAAGAACATGCGAAACTCGCTAAGGTTAGTGAGTAGTGAGGATTTTTTACATAAAGAAATTATAAATTCAAATGTGTAAATGAATGTAGGAATGTCCAGTTATAATTAACTCGATATTGATTGTAAATTTGTAAATTTTATGTGAACTTAGTTTTAGCGTAGCCCAAATTACCTGCCGTACATACAATGCATATTTTTTTTGTTTCAGAAGACTTATGAGTCTTGCATTGAATTCTATGGTGAATCAGCACGTACCACCCCTCCGAATGATTTCTTCTCAAAATTAAGCAAATTTATCGTGAATTTTAATCGTTGTAAACAAGAAAATGATGCACGTGAAGCGTTTGAAAAGGTAGGTGGCATTATCATTGCGATGTTGGTTCAACACATTGAGAAGATCTATAGAAAACCTACATGTCTAAATTTTTCAAACGTTAGATTATTTTTTGGTGAATTGTCGAGTTTTTCCTGGAAAATATTGAAAAAATTGTGGTAAATGAAGTATTGATGATGACAGCATTGCATTTATTTAGACAACCTCTTGGTTATTGAAAACATTCCTTTAAGCGGCAACGTGATGAGGTTGAACGGCGATCGCGTGCTACGACGAGGACGCAGCAGCATGATGGAATGATGCGCGAACTAGCGGAAAGAGTGAGTAACGGAAACGCTGCAAAGCGACAGCGCGGTAAAATCGATAGTCAACAAATGGGACATGGCGATTTCGAAAAGTTAATGAGTGGTTAGTTCGCTTTTTCTGTCGTTTAATGTTGACTTTTATCTGTAATCTGTGTGTCCTAGAGATTTTCGTTAAACATCAAGTTCTGTTTTAAGTTCTGCTTTAGTTATTGCCTTTGTTTTCGATTCGAGTCAGATAAGCATTTCTTGAAACACCGATTTCAGTTTTCAGTAACAAAATTTAAGAAAATTGGGAATGAACTGTTATCGTTTCACATATAACGATTATAACGAAAGAGTTTTTAAATTACAAACGGATTAAATTGAGGGTGAAAAGTTTAAAAAAAGAGTAATATATCTAGACTTCGGTTGTACACAGATCATCCTTTCAATCATTAATGATAAATTAGTGCAACTATAGTGAAATTTTTAGGTCTAAAACAAACGTATACAGTATCGGCAACATCAAATATACCAACGCCGTCACGACGTAAAGTGAGTGCCAGTCCATCACCAGCTCCTCGAGTTGGACCACCTGTAGCAGCAAAAACCCGAGTCGTCGCAATAGAACGTGATAGAAATTGAACGTCACGGAACAAGACATAAATTCTTTCTTTAGGGGAAGACGTCTATCCATAATTAACAGAAAGAAAAAACGCTGTTCAAAGTTAAGCCGGCCATTACTGTTTCTAACTTGTATTCGTTGCCTTTTTCATCGTCTAATCAATATTGGCGTTGTCTAGGTAGAATCTGATGCATGACGCGAGTCGTCGACTACCTACTGATTAGTAATTTTTAATCTCTCTTCTTTACTCTCTATCTACGGGTCGCCGAATTACTATGCGCCAGATAATTTGTTGATAACAAATCTAGAATCTAGTTTTTTTTTTACCTAGATTCACTGTCAAGAACTCCGAAGAAGAATATTCATTAGGTACTTTTTTATTAGATGTAATAACTGTTAAATTATTATTAAAAATAATCCGGTAATAAAGCAGCTAGGTAGATTTGTTAATTTTGGCATATTAATGCTGTCGTATCGGGCTGATATTCTTTTCCCGCTAAACCTGACTAGATTTTCTTGCAGCAGTCCTTTTTGAGTAGAATTGCTCTTTGTGAACCGTGCGAATCTAACATCAATGGTGTCCATTGTTATATATGGGTTATCGATCAATATGTACTCATGTGACACTGATTGTATATTTTCCATGTCTCGCGGTTTTTTTTTTGCCAATTTTTGTGTAAAATGATGTCATTTGTATAATTCGTATTTCTATAAAATGGTTTTCATCATGTTTTTTTTTCCTTCTAATTAGAAGAAGTGGAATATCTAACACTATCTTAGGTGTTTGTAAAAAATAAACAGAAACAATTAGGGAAGCTGATTCTAGTACGAGATGAATAGTTGCTTTAGAACACTTGGCAACATCAAATAATTGGTTTTTGTTTAGCATCACATATCAAATCAGAATGTGAAATTGATCTACAGTGTATAGAAGAATAATTAGAAGATGTAGATCTACAATTTCTTCATTAGTTGAGATCGTTGTCTTAATAAGTAAATCACAAAGCAGTTACGCAGGAAGATATGAGGAGGAGCTGCAAGTCGACGTACACATTGGTGGGCTGGGACCAGAATAATTTGAAAGAACATGGAGCACTGTCCCTATAGAGGTTGGTCACGACGGCAGATTCGTATTTCAACCACAATTGCTGATGTTGTTGAGTGAAGGGTGATGCATCCTATAGGAAGTATTCAACTCCCAGATCTATCAATAGCGATTGTGTGAGTTGTAGTGGTACTAGTAATGTGCACAAGAACATCAAATAGTCAACAGCTGATCAATTTTGAGAAGCAATATTACTTCGGAATATTAAATTACATTTGAAATAGATTCCTGTTAAAAATTCGTAAAAAGGTTGGAAACGATTGAGGTTACATCCCTCTGAAGTAGTTGGCCCCACCGTCAGTTTCTTAAGCTTTTCATGATATTATGATAGAGTTCATGTTATAATTTCAGCTTAAATGTGCTGCTCATTTGACGGGGTTCTATATTGAAGTTGGTTATGACTAGTTATTCCCTCGAGCTCCATTGCGTGATATTATCAGTCAAGGTTGAAATTTAATCAATTATAACAGTAAGAAAGATCACCAAATTCCAACCCCTCTCCCACTTCTTTTTTACCCCGTCGACATCGAGTGTAACATACGTTCGCAGAGTGCATGTATCGACAAACAGCTTTTTTCTCTCCAAATAGTCATGAACTCATTCTGTAGGCGTTATTCAAAGTACGCAATTGTTCTGATATGCGATTCGTCTAAACTGCATTGTGTCAACAAAATCGTTCGATCTGTTATTGATATTCAAGCGAATTTTATTTAAATCGAAAAACAAAAGTGGCAAAACGTCCGAAATTATTGTTCTATTCGATATAGTGAACATCTTGATTCTAGAGACATCCTAATGGAAAATTATGACAAACAATCGATGAGTCACCAAATGTTTCGAAATCACCGCAGACACAGCATATAGAGAGGACGCGCAGAGTTCATTATATTTCTATTATTATGTTGTAGTTTATTACTAACGACTGAACTGATCCATTCCTTCAAAAAAAAGCGTTGTTGAAATAATACGCTTGGGTAAGGATCAGGTTTAAATTTTAGTTGCTTCAAATCTCTACGGATTATGAAAAAACTTGGTGATGATGAATTTATTGCCTCTTGTGTTTCTTGGTAGTCATTTTAGTAATTCTCCATACTCATCATTTAATCCGCGTCCCATATATCCCCAATTCTGCATGTCACTGAATGGATTCAAATCAAGACCACAAGTCCACGCAGTGGTTCGTCAAATCGTACCCGTCAAAGCTACAATCATTGGGCATGAGATAGCGGATCTAAGTCTTGCGCTTTCGGCCTAATCTAAGCCTGACATGTTCGGTGAGAAACCGAACTAAGCGATATGCATAGCAAACTGTACTGAGCCTTCTGTATAGATGGTAGTACATGCTTGAAGCATATCGCTTGACGCAATGCAGACTCTGCATTCAGATTTGTAGCTCCCGGCGTTGAGTGCTCAGTAATGGGTTAGGAGCTGCATGCAGTGAACCGAACATATCGGCCTGTATGCACACTATTCACCAGTTCTTAGCACTTCGAACGACTTCCGGGCACGAGATAGGTGGGTCACATAACAAGCAATTTGCAAAGTTTTGAATAGACACCGTATCTATACAACAAGTCAAATTGCGACAACTGATTCACACTTTCTTCGCGAATTCTAGCCAGTCTTAACTGTAGCCTTAAAGACCACACTGCCATGAATGTATTATGCCATATGTTATATTGCGTTCTTTCTAATGCTGCTTTTTATTTTAGCAACAACCACGACGTTAAGATATCAAGCTTTATCACTACAAACCATGGTAAATTAGAACGAGTATCACAAGCATATAATGCAGCGATCCTTCTGCATTCCGTGAGATATTGCAATAATCCATGCTGCAACAACTGTTCATACACCGGGAATATGCAGCACTACATACAGGAGTACCGTCATTCTGAAATTGACTCATAGGTTGCCTTTACATTAAAGACGTACCTACAAACCTGACAATAAACCACAAGACCCCCACGGATGTCGACTGCTTGTGCACATGTTAAGTTATTTGTAACGATCTCGTTGGAAACTACTTGTTGCCTGAGATTTAGTAATGAGATTGGCTAATGTGTTACTTTTTGTCCTCTTTTTGTTACCAAGCAAACTTTGTATATGTATCGAAAATAAAATATTGACTCTGATCTAGTACTTTCCACAGAATCTGCCTGGGCAGTCAACCAGCAGCACATCCTCTTTTAGTAGCACTCCATTTTGGATAAACTCTTGTCCTGAACAGAATGAACGGGAGCACTTTTCAAACTAATCTTGCCTGAATGTACAGAAAAACGGCGCTTCTTGAGCTTCAATAAAAGTAGTAAACACTAGGCACCACCAAGGCCTCAACGTTTATATCGTAACTTAAACAGAACAAATTTACCAGGACTGTACAGCATGAACAAAAGTTGATTTATACGTATTAGGGATCGTTACGCGTTGAGTTGAAGCGTCTTCCCTGTGGAACCCATCCAGACAAATGTTTAAAACGGCGATTTGTCGAAATGCACAACTTACCAACGTAACACTTTACTGCATAAAGCACATCTGATTGTGAACACATTAAAACCAGCAGAAAAGTCGAGAATGGCATGCTCTAACAGCTACCAATGTAGACAATACTGGCACCTCTGTATACTTATAATGCTATGTGAGTGCAGCGCCCTATCTCTAATGTTGTCTTAAGAGATGAACTGTTCTTATCACTACCTGACTCATCAGTATTATTCAGCAATGAAATCAAGATCTTAAAATAAACATAGATATTTCGACAGAATAATGCAATAGGAATCGAACTCTAGGATGTAATAATGTAATGATCTAAAAAGACAAAACGCTTTGAAAGGCAACATGGCTGCTGCTTCACCATGAACGTTTCCTTCCAAGTAACAAGATGAGATGGAACCGGATCTCGCAGAAACTTAGATCCATTGGACAATCATGTCTCAAAAGAAGGTATCTTACTAGGAAAAAACCTCAGTAGGGAGTCATTGCAGCTACTTGTCCAAATCAACACATGTTCACTTACCCATCTATGCACCGCACGCCTTGTCGTGTTGATATCGCTAGTCCCACGAACTTTTTGGAGTTCATATACACGGGAAGTGAAAAAGATCTCATTTGGTTGGATTGAACAGAATCTTATACCTATGACCATCTGAAATACCTTCCATAAAACCAGTCTTTCGTAATGTTTTTTATACGATTACTTGAAATCACGAATAGCTCGCGACACTAACCTCTTTCATCAATCCAGACGAAACCCATTGATTCTAAAGCAGTGATTCGACAGCGGCTTCATCATAAGTTGTTTGACCCGGCATACGATTTAATGCTTCTTCTACTACTTACTGCTTATATGATTGCGACAGGACCATATATTTGTAAACGTTTGTCAAATGTACTTTATCCGTACACAGATTGCACGGTGAATATGACAACTACCACCTAGCTAACCCACGCTTCACCAAATCATTTCTCAACAACAATAAATCAAACGCATTCCACACTTCTCATCAAACCTCACAGCTTGTAATATTGAAAAGAATTCAGATATTATGCCAGCAACACGTTTTATATGTTTGTCATGACCAGACCCATAAATTGAGTGAAGTCCACACCTCATAGGAGACTTTCGGTTACTTAAAACAGAGGGTCATTTTACCAACTTCTCAATGATCTAACTTGGATCACCGTTCTAGCTATATCTCAGTGGTCAAGCAATTCCACATCAAGCCTTATCGGGTAACTCATGTGATCAAAACGACTTCATGCCAAGTTTATTGCGTACGTCAATGGATACCTATTCGTTTGTTTGAAGTCAGTCCACTGCTATGAACTCAACTAGGGTGTGAGTGGTCTTTTAGAAATTCTAGAAATCAGGAAAACAATAATAAAAACCTCACGCAATCCTATCGCCCCGATCCCATCCTATGTCCTATTGGTGGATCCCTATCACTCTATACTTGATCGTTTGTGTCTGGCCAATCCACTTGATCGTGGTTCATTTCATATCCTATTGTATGTCCTCTGAATCTATCCTCCTTCATCCTCCTCCTCCTCCTTTCCATTGTGGAGTGGAGGACTGAAACTGTCTTTAATTTAGAACAAAAAAACTTCATTCAATTAACCGTAAGGATGAGACACTAACACTATCCCGAAAAAGAAGAACAAATACATTACTTCAAATTTCGATGAAACTGGAAACGTAAACTAAAATTAACGACAAGCATTACGATGGACAAAACATGCTTGTACAACAAACGTAAATATACCATTCAGGTGTTCATCGTGGATCAGCGGAGGTATTACATCTGCTGTTGTTGGGATTTATTCACGAGAGCGGCTACGCGAGCGTGAGAGTGAACGCGATGGCGAGCGGCTGTGCGAATGTGAACGGCGTGGACTGTACCGCGGTGACGAGCGACGAGGACTGCGTGAGCGACTTCTTGAACGACTACGACCTCCACCACTTGTGTCCTCTCTAACGCGAATATAAGCAGTTTCACCCTAAAAAACACCCGGTGACGTCATCAACTACGTAAAGACAGCGTAAGACCCCGTTTCATTAATTAGTTAAGCGACAAAAAGACAACTTACCTCATGAGACCGGAACTTTGTATCGTCCAACTTGCGTACAGCATATTTCATGTCGTCGTAACGGGTGAATTCCGCTACTCCAGTGCCGTCGCGAGCAACATCAGCATAGCAGACATCGCCTGCTTCACGCAGGTGATCCTGAACAATCGAGACTTATTCTACTACTATCATGAAAAACTTGCCAACGAAATGAGCAAACGACACCTTGAGATCCTGCCAAGAACCTGTTGGTGGTAGTCCTTCAACAATAACGCGAAAGTTGGATCGACGTGATGGCGGACCGCCTCTACGAGGAGCAGGCCATTCCCTGGCATAAGCAGGATTCATTGGACGTCCACCCGGTCCACGTGGTCCCACTCCTCGTGTGAATTCCACGCGAATACGACAACCATCGAAATCATATCCATCCCTCCCGCGTACAGCATCCTCAGCATCACTAGAATTGCATAAATCTTAAGTATATTGCAGACTTAAATAGCATTCACCATGAAATCGTTAACTATTAGGTACTAATCATACTTACCGATAATCTTCGAACTCAACAAAAGCATAAAGTGGTCCGCGGCCTCCCTTAATATCCACAAAACGAATTTTTCCGTATTTTGCAAAAATATCTTCGATGTCCTTCTCACGGACATCCGATGGCAAATTTCCAACGTAAATGCGCGTATCGTCACGGCCCATTCTGAGACTGAAACCTTGAAGCTTAATCAGAAATTTCAACTAGAAATTGCGTGGTTCTCGTCGTACAAACACCATATACAGTAAACCGTACATGCTCGATAATTCAACCAAAAATATTTCAAACACCAAGAAAGGGCCATTGTTATATACCTATTCTTTACATTTCAATTGAGCAAGTCAATTCGTCTCCTTTCAGTACACCAGAGTACAAGCAGACCTCTTGACCTCCCTACGGACTTATAGACAACATCCCTTCCTAGATATACGAAAAATAGTGATTTGATAAGGTTTATGAAAACCATTACTCCACTTTTCACGTACACAACTAATCGCTACCTATACTCCATAAACACACCTACGCTACTTTCCTTAAAAAAACCCTTGTACCCAGACTAGTACTGCAACCGACAAGTCAAAAATAATTTTTACCACCCACATTTGAAAACCACCATCAAAGACTAAACAGTCGGTTAACAAAGTTATCAGATGATAGCAAATACTACAAATAAAACATAAAACCCGTTCCCATCGGTCAGAAATACAAAAGTTCGTGCCGTTGAGTTCCTGCACACATCCAAGGAAAAGTGGCTTATTGCTACCTCACATCTTACTGTCAATAGTAAGACTAATAAATCTCAAAGCAACAACATATTATGCACCCAAATAACTCGTTTTGAAACTGATGAGGAAAGCCGCACAAAACTAGTCAACGTTTTATGACTGAGTCCAAAAAATCAGCATCATTCAGTGCAATACGTGGCTCTTCACTAGGTAGATCAAACCGAAAACTGTGTAATTTACACCATTTATCTAAAATATACATCTTGAAAGTTTGATCTCTGTTTACAAGATGACGAAGTAGGCATTGGTTCCCTAAAACTTGAAGGAAACTGACATTATATCCGACCTAACTAACCAGACACGCTACTCCTCTTCTGTGGCATAAATACTATGAATCAAACATCCGGAAACAATGCCGCACAGAGAGAGAACACAACTTGAATGTCCCATAATAACTGATTATCTCATCCGATGTATAGAATGCTAGTCTAAAGGCATCTCATGAAAATGAACATCCTTATGAGTCTTAATCTTATATATCTAATTATTCCTTGACACAAGTATAGAATATGATACTGGGGTAAATGAAAAACACTGCAATACATGGCTTATCACTGCTTAGGAGTAAATGGAATAGACTATCAAAACACGAATCTCACATCAAATCAAGATAGCATTCCAACAAAACCTCCAGAAGTCCAGAAATATACAAACCAACTTATATATAAGATACGATAAAATGACTACAATAATATAGCCTACAAGACCTACAAGCAACCATACGCCCGAGAGGAACGGCCGAACGCCACCACGCGACCAAAAAGCGCGGGTGCGCTACGCGAGCAGAGGCAACGCGGTCGCTGCGTATCAACGATTAAGGCGGTAATTTTGAAATAGCTTGGTTAGCGTTGCGTTCTACGCTACCGTTCAAAGCAGTGATGATAGTGGTTCTTGAAGTGGTGTTGTTCAAGAGATTTGTAGTGAAGGTTGTTTGGTATTTGGACACATTATTCATAATAAAGAAAGGAGACCTAGAAATGAACCGTTCAATTTTGATGAGGCTTTCCAAAAAAAAAAAAGTATTTCCAGGGTAGGTGTGGTTTGAAGCACGGGGGAGCTTGCTAGAAAATAATGAAAAAAAATAGAAAATGCCAAAAAAATGCTAGTAAATATGACTGGATGATAAACAAAACCGAAACCCTTGTGGATTATGGACGCATTAAGCTTTTATCAACATATCTCTATATCATGAAGAGGTCTGCGTACGATCTACCTGTTGTGGTGGCTAGGCATGTTGGACTTTTGTGCATAATAGGTGGTTCAAATCTATAGCAGATCCCCAGGCTGAGGAGCTCTATATTTTTGTTGTAACATGAAACCCTAAATAGAAGTAAACCTATATCAGCATTTATCACCGTCCCAAAATTTAGTCACGTAACACAATAGTAGAAAGTATAGCAGCGAGTAGTCCACGACCACTATATTGGTTATCCACTCCATATGAAAATTGATGAGTTTTCAAACAAAAATCTGGGATAGAGAGGTAAATTAAAGTCATAATCAGTCATCATTAAAGTCGCCTAATGGACCATATTTGAATTCAAGAAGCTTCACGACATCACAATGAAAACAAATGTGACAATGCGACCACTAGGAAATGCTGTCGCTTGGACGCTTATTAAAGTGGTTATACTGAACGAAAAATTCTTTTGAGGTACTAGCATTCGGAGAGGTATCGTGTAGTTCTAAACATAGGATAAGCCCACAGCTTAGAAACAAAATTAACACACTTATTTCTACCATTACTGTTAAACTTTGAAGTCGGGTACTGAAACTGCGCTAACAAGAAAAAGTACCGCGTATTAAGTCAGAAGAAAAGGCGCTACTACACTGAACCAATCGTTGAATTATTTGAAAATTAGCCAGCATGTGTTCCACCATGTCATTACATCATCAGTAGGTGTCTCTGATGTTAACACCTGTACGTTTTAACACCTAATTGTCACCTTACACGCTCAGGCAGCCTAATATTGCCATCAGATTTCATAAGTCACTTGCTGCTCATCTGACCCAACACACGTAATTATCTGTGGGCGCATGCATTAAAATGCTTGTATGCATACAGAGGCATAGGCCAATCAAGTGTAGCAGAATTCAAAAACTCATTTCCACGTGAGTCTCATGGCAAGTACAAAGTGGGTAATTGATCGATTTACTTCTGATCCGCTTACCTGGCTGCGTCACTTAGCCCACGAGACCAATTGTATAGAGGTCGCACTAGGGGGAAAATCTGTGTTTTTTGAGGTTAGACTGTACAACTGGAAACGAGAATCAACATCAATGAAATGAAATTCTTATCATAAAATGGTGCATATTCATAGTTCAACTATTTATGACAGGTATGATCAATTTTCCTGTTGTTGATTTCAGAAATTGATTATTTGAATATTACTCTTTGACATAATATTCCATTCTAGTTGTTTTCATAGACAAATCGATAACTGCAGCTTTTCCGTTCATAAATTTAATTCGATAGTAGGGAATTCGAGGATTGAGTAACATGCTGTTTCTTGTGCTTATATATCTCGAATCAAAAGTGCATTCGGAGCGCAGTATTCGGTTAACACCAGAGTTAATCTGATCTTAATATGAAAACTTCGTGTTAACTTACTTATAGGAAAAAGCAGCTTACTTCAATTAATAATCGACGGATTTAAGGGATAACCACATGATTTTGAGAGGTCTAATCCATAAAGGAGCGAAGAGATTTTTCGAAATCTTGCTAAAGAACTGAGAAATGACGTGTTACGATGCTTATTGAATTGAATTTGTGTGATGATAAACTATTATTTCATGTTCTTCTTTAAACCCGGAATACCTTTCACTGTCGTCAACAACGATTGAATTTTAGTCCTTCAAGTAGTTGAATTTCAATTCCTGAATTTTATATTCACTTTTCACATCCATGTATAACGTCCTCCGTAATGTCTTCTCTACAGTGCGCTGGGTCGACAACGTCTTTTACTTTTTTCATTGTGATTAGTTGAGAAATTCTATCTTCACGTAGCCATCTCAACAGTATTAATATAGGGATGAGCGTGGAGCAACCTACCTCTTGTGTGAAAATGCGCATTCTGCTGACGCCGTTTTCCTTTTCTCATCTTGAAGGAGTTTGAATGAGGGCGATTTATAACACAGGGCTTTTCCTAGCAGGTCGATATGTCACTGTGTTCGAAGAAGAGCATCATTATTGAAGACGATAGCTCGAAAGAAAAATGCATGAAAATTATGATGCAAGCACTAAAAGTGAAGTCGAGCTGTATAACTATTCATGTGGTAGCACAGCTATTCTATAGTTCTAAGGGAGAGAAAGTTTAAAGACTGCAATCAGTTCAAAAGTGAATTCATCAGTTTTCTTGATCGTTAGCTTCATTCCTTCTTAGAAAAAGGTATCCGGTCTTTGCTGGCAAACGATTGCCCATTGTTAACTATGATAGTGAGTTGGGGATTATTTTTCTTTGAATGACTATCAGTTGTATTAGTAGAAGGTAAATCACTGAACAACCCTACAAAATCACTTTTCACGTATTATTAAGTTCGTGAGTTCCTTTAATAAGATCCCTTTTGTGTCATTGACAGAATAGCCATCATTAATTTTTAGTAGTAATAATGTATATCGCACTTATTGGAGGTCGCCAGGAGGAGGATCGCCTATAAAATCCCCTGGTAATTGAAATTATTATGCCGTGAATATGATACCATAATAGCCTGAGAGTAGAGTAACTTGGCATTCTAACGACATGATAATCGTAATGGCTGAAAGAAAAAAATCGGCCAAAGGGACTCAATACTTTTTCTGAACTAATGAAAAGTCGTCTGAGTAAAGTAGAAAATTAAAAGTTATAATTGACAAAATTTAGGCTGTCGTCAAATACAGTTCCTATATATAATGATTAGGCTTTGAGTGAGTTCTATACCAAGTCAGGTGAAATAAATTTGCCAAGAAATAACTGGCTAATGATAGACGACAAACTACGAAGGTTACGGTCAGTTGCGATTCCAAGAACCTGCAGCCTTATTGACAAGTTTACCACCTCGTTTGAATAATTGGCTATTTCAAAGTATGGTGTGTGTGTAATAAATTTGCTCCTACCTGTGCTCGTATTTGAAGAAAAAAATTTTATAAAAAAAACATTGACGAAAAGGTTAAGAATGGACAGAGAAGACGAGCTCTAAGTAAAAATTTTGTTTGCCAATCGTTTCGATGACTCATATGAGAAAAATCACAACTCTTGACATCTTCATTATCTGTAAAACTTATTACTTCTCCTTATCGTGATTTGTACTTTACATCATCAAAAACGAATTAAAGTTTCGGAGAACCTAAGAAAATGAAGAAACCCAACCGATTTCTTAGACTTTGTTACCTTCAGTGTGTAGCAAGTAAACTCACTGAGTTTTATGCATGAAAATAAGTCAGTGGTATCTCTAGAGAATACTCTCTTGAGTAATCTACTTTATTATTCAAATTATACACAAGATAGAGACTTATTATATAACCATATTAAGTTCTTTTATCTGGATAGTCATGAGTATTTTGACATCGTGATTAGCCTCTGGTACCAACCTCTCAATCAGCCGCTGGTCTCGACATCAGAAACGGATAAAGTAGAGATTACTCAAGAGAGTATTCCGTACAGTCTCACAATACTATGCCAAATTGGATACATCAGTTTTATTCGGTGCATTCACTTACTTAAGCTGTAGCTGTTAGTATAAGATAAGATAAGATAATTGTTGGCGTTGATCAATCCCTTGTGGTGGGATGCGCCCCCGCATTCATGTTCAACGCGATATCGTGGAGGTGGTTCAATGCGTGCCTGGTCTATACAATGACTTGAGTTGACC